>CM056605.1:23781832-24049332 GCA_029721355.1 Tegillarca granosa
TGTACAAATAATTAATATAACCAAGTCTTGCTGCGACAACAGTGAAGGTGATTGTTGTCAGCGTAACGGGATTTGCCAGCATACCATGTTATAAATATCTCATTTGATTGAAACATTATAGAAAGCGTTTAGGTTGCTAATCCCAGAATAAATACCTGGTTTACTAGGAAAATGTCTACTTACATAATTCTATTCGTGATGGAAACAGTTGTTCAATACAATGAACTTCATTACTAATAAATCAAAATATTGTTGGCATTGAAAGGATCAACATTTATGTTGACTTTTACATTAAATTTTCATATTCTGACAATACTATACTACAAAAGCATGTAACGAGTGTGTTGATATTCCGGATGATTTTTTTTATTCTAAAACTGCACATTTTCTTTTTCTTTTTTTTCCCTTTTTTTTCTTATTTTTTTTTATTTCTAGAAATGGTGTTAATGTACTTTTTTGTATTTTCAGAAATGGTGTAAATGTACAAGTTATGGCTAGTCGTTCTAACTCCAGTTCAGATATGGTGTTTATGGATGGAGAATTTTCACCAAACTTTCAGGAAATTCATTCTCCGTATTCCTCATATTCTACATACTCACAGGAGATTAAGTACATCTTTGAACCTGACTTTGGTAGAAGTTCTACAGAGGACTATTCACAAATACATCTACCACTACACAGAACTCATACACAACAAAGTAATCACCCGCCACAGCCACCGCCTAGAACTTCTAGCGTTTCGTCTGTAACATCAGACTACAGTAGCAGATCATTTCCTGTGAATTATCATACATATAATGCACAGTATTATTCTTCTCTGCAGCAGCAGCAGCAGCAACAACAACAACAACATCATCAATTTCAGCATCATAACAAGTCTCGAAGAAGAACATGGTCTCCTTCAGGCCTGAAACAAGGAATATGTCAAGTTCAGAGCCTAAATAACAGTATTAAAAGTTGTCATAGTAACGATCATTTGCTTGATAACAGTATTGACAGTAACAGTTCCCATGTTACAGAAGAATCATCTGATATTGCACCACCACGGTTGGCTCCTATTAGTGGTAAATTATCTAAGGTAAATTAAATATATATTTATTATTTTTCAAATTTTTTTCTAGTGTATTTTGTTACTAGATAAAGTAATGTATTGACCATGAATTTCCCTAAATCATATCCAATCAAAAGGTGCAAAAAAGCGAAAATTTAAAAAAAGTTGTGATGAGAGATCAATTCTGAAATCAGAGTAGAACAGTTTTTTTAAAATTCGTTCTTGAATGTGGCTGATGATATATGGATTTGTACAGTTTTTTTTAATTCATCCTTGAATGTGGCTGATGATATATGGATTTGTACAGTTTCTTTAAATTCATTCTTGAATGTGGCTGATGATATATGGATTTGTACATTCTAAAATGTAATTTGCTTGAATTGCATTAGGGTTTATTGAATTAATTATTGTGTGGCTCATAAAAAGGTAGCCGGAATCTCCAAGACAGGTGGAAATGACTCTCATTCATATGTATTAAGTTTGTGTTCTTCCTGATTTGACATGTTACTCAACACAGAACATTAACAAAGGCTGTTTATAATCACTACCATGATAATGTGCATAATGCAACCTGAATTCTCATTGGTTCAGTAGTAGAGTGCCTTGAGAGCAGTGCAAATGTAGGTTAAGGGTTTGATTTGCAGCTGGGGCATTGATTTTGGATACTGCTTCTATGCCTTGTTTTTGGCAGTAAGAGAACAGAGTATCCACTGGTTCACCTGATGTCAGGATAATGGAACTGTGTATGCTTGTCTGTGGCATACTGACAAAACATTGTCCTGATAAAGGGCAGACCATAATAACAAACATTCACAGATTTCACACATACACAAACTTGTTCTTAGGTTCTTAGATTAATACTTAGGGATTAATAAACTTGATCCTCATTCTGAATAGCTAAAAAATTGCTGATGCGACATAAAACAACATTTAACAACCTACCCAGCTAAGCAAATGGATATTCTGAAACTCATTTTTTGGGGCGATGCAGAGTCACCTTACCATTCAGTCAGGAAAAAGCAAATTCATTGCTTGCATGCTTATATTTGTGTTATTTTTGAATCAGAATTGATGAGGTAATTAATTAGTATGAAAATCTTTATTTTAAGGATACATCTGTCAAGTAAAGTTACATGATTTATGACATTGTATATCTCAGGCCTACACTTCAAGTAGACACAAGTTTATATCGCTAATTTTGAAAATAAAAAATTGAAAACCCAAACAACATTTAAACTTACTACTGTATTAAAGATTTACTGGTATTATTTTTAGCAATTTACAATTTTTGCAGAAAAAAAATTATTGACAAGTACTGGTTACACACTGGGAAATTTTCTGAAATTATAACTGGTCCATATATTAAATTTCAACTTTTTTTTTAATTTTATTTATTTTGTAAACAAAATATTACAATTCTGTCTGAAAAATTAAGTGTTTTTAGCTAGAGGGCGGGGTAAATATGGAACAGTGGGTAACAGGATTGTATTTCAAGTTTCAGGCCTTGGTTACACAGAATTTGTTTTCTGTGCACAGTTATTCAAGTGTTGAGATGGCTCTGCTGGCTTTACTTTGGAACCCTAGCCTGCAGTCCAGATAAGGAACACTCAGTATTTATAACACAAAATTTGTTTTCTTTGCTACGTTTCTCAATGTCAATCTGGTGCATTGGCCTCTGTCCTGTTATTCAAGAGTTGGGTAACACAAAATTTATTTTCAATGCCCTGTTATTTGTTTTATGATGTTTATTGTTATTGATTATAAGTATCAGTAATAAGTACATTTTGTACAAACAGTAGTCAGATCTGGTAATCATCAAATGTGTATAATGTCAGGTTTATCTGACAGTAACAATGAATTCTAACTGACACAAAACAGATGCAGTGCATGGGCATATAAGAAAAGTTGGTATTGGCCTTAGGTTTTGGACTTGGTCTCAGCTGTCTGGACCCTGGCCTTGAACTTGTAATACATATATCCCTGGCAATCTGAGTTTCTGGACTCTGGCCTTGAACTTGTAATATATCCTTGGCAATCTGAATTTTTTTTCTTCTTCTTTTTTTTTTTTTTTTTTTTTTTTTTTTTTTTTGGGGGGGGGTGGTATATAGGACTTACCATGTCTGTTTTTCTTTAAATCCATCTATCTTTCTGTGTTATTTGATAGTTACTCATTGATATTGTGAAATAACTTGAACTAACTCTACACAAATTATCTCTGTCATCAAAGGATTGACATGACTTTGAATAAAGGTCATATTTTAAAGTCTAAGGTTATGGAAAGATGACAATTACAGTGTCAAGGATATTATTCCTTTCAAGAAATTTCTAGAATTTTAAAAATTTATTTATCTTTCACGAATGCCACATTATTGTCTGGGAATTGAATTTACATACCCTATCCATGTCAGTTTTGGTCTACCCAAGGCCAGATGGCCAGTGACATTCAGTGTACGAATCCTAGATATCCATACACTGAATATCACTGGCCATCTGGCCTTGGGTAGACCAAAACTGACCTGGAATTACCTAGTGAAACTCGACTGTAAGTCCCAAAGTATGGATGATACAAATCCACTGGATCGCTAAGCATGGAAAGGGGGGTCATTCTTGACTGGACAGTGGACAGTCAGGCCTCCTTGTAAAAGGAATAATCAAAGGCCTTGATAAACTAAACAGGATAATGATAAATTATGATATCTTAAATCTGGAGCTCTGGTGTCCAAGATGACATTTATTCCAGTCAAGAATTTCTAACATACTACCATGATTTAAATTCTTTCTGTTGCATGATCTACTCTCTACTTTGTACTAACTATAATAGTACATGCAGTGTATACATACTGGTAATAACTCACAAAGAAAACCTCTGCAGCATCACATAGTGTCAAGGTAATTTATTGTTTTTTTTTTTTTTTTCAAAATAAGTTGTTTTTTTTTTATTTTTGGCATTTTACTTGCATAATTACCAGTATATTCAAAATTGTTAATTTTAAGGGCATGCAGATATTGGATATTTTAAATATTTGTGTTGTTTTTGTTATGCATATCTTGCATAAACCTTTTTGTTGACATCATGGAATATTGTTTTCATGGCCTGATTTGTCTTAAGTGCTCATTTGAAGCTTGTACAAGTGTAGTGTGTGGTATGTATCAATCTGTTTATCTTTGCTAGTTCCGGGGACAAGATGGTGATGTTATGGCTTTCAAAACTTTACAGAGATGTTGCTTGAGTCTCCTTTACCCATTCCAAGTGTGAAGAAGAAGGTTGTTATTAAGACTTTAAGTGGCTGATCAGTTATTAAGCTTGAAGCTTTTATCTTATTGTGGCACCAGTCTCATAGAGGCACCAGTCTCATAGAGGCACCAGTCTCACTGTGGCACAAGTCTCATAGAGGCACCAGTCTCATAGAGGCACCAGTCTCACTGAGGCAGTCTCACTGTGGCACCAGTCTCATAGAGGCACCAGTCTCACTATGGCATCAGTTTCACTGAGGCATCAGTATCACTGTGGCATCAATCACTGTTGTACATTGTTATAATGCATTGTTGCTTATTTCCATTCAAGTTGTTTTGGTGCCATGTGTATAGAAACTTGAAGAATTATTTCTTACAGAAATGTTCAAAATCACTTTCATTTCACAAGATTAAGCTTTTTCAGTCAATATTCAAATTTTGATGGTAGTAACCAACAGAAGTCTGTCCTTAACTTGTGTGACAGTTGGCAAGAGCATGTGTGAATAAATTATACATTATTTATTATAAATTTAAATATCTGTTTTATGTGAAAATAAAACAAACATAAAAAATTCTCTATTAACAGCAATGTAAGTAAGTTATATTTATTTAAATTTCCTTATACCATGTATATATAAATACCATTAGATAATTATATTTACTTTTTATTCAATTTAAAACTTACCGTGATTTAATTTTTCTTTAGATGTAAATATACATATATATTGAAAAATATGGATACAATAATCATGTTTATTTTATAATTCACATTGAACAGCCGTGACTATTTTCTCACAGATGTTGTAATCTATATACATGTGTATTGATAAAATATTTATAGTTATTTTACGTTTGATTCTTTTTTATAACAATCATGACTGTGGTTGATATTTCCTCACAAATGGTGTATACCGGTATCTACATACATATCAGTAAAATAATCATATTTATTCATCAGGCCAGGTAAAAAAAAAATCAATAAGATTCAGGTACCGTCATCTGTATCTGCTAATATAGAATAATATGATAAATATACTAAAGCACAAATTTAAGCTGCTACTTGCAGTGTTGACAATTGACCTGTGTTCAGGTGAGATAACGAGACCAAGGAAAATATCCAGGTTTATTGTTGATATCATTTCTGATAAGATCATATATACGGTACTACGATGTGGTCAGTTCACTTGGTCAATCATCATCATGTGGTCAACATTTTATTTATTCCTGGTTGATGTCCAGCAGACAGTTCCTGTATAGTGTGTGAAGATAAGTGGATGATGACTTATTGTCACACCTGTGTTATGCAAATTAGTACTTATTTATTATAGATAGATGCAAAAGTTTTAAATCATGACCAATATTGAATAGTTTGTAAAGGAAGTGTATGAATTATTAGTAAACCAAGGACAGGTTGCAGGACTGACTGATGTTTAAGTATAATTTTTCTGTGCCTTTCTTGTAAAATTAATTAGTACTTATCATAGATGCAAAGGTTAACACAGTTAAGAGTACTCAACGAGGAGGATCTAGACATCTGAGCCGTGTTGGTCCATCATGTGTACAATGTGTACAATGTGTCCATGGTGTGTAATCCTTTAAGAAGAATTGATCATTATAGACAAAACTGTTGCAGCCTGTTTTTGCCTCCTTTGATGAGGTTTTGTATTAACAATTGCGTGTTTATAATATTTTTCTTCATGATTGTGAAATATCGTTATACATGTGAGATATGACTAGTACATGGATACACAATAAGGTATGATATATGTACAGTATATTTTATCACCTTTATATATTGAATAATTTAGGAAAAGGTTACAAATTGTTTTTGATCTCGCTGTCAATTTCATTGATCCGACAGAAATTTTTACAGGCAATTCCCTTGTTGTTTCAAGGCTTTTTATTTATATCACTACCAAAATTTTATCCTGATCAAAGAACTTGAACTTGACCATTAACCTAAACAGGACATGTTTTATAAGGACGTAAATCTTAATTTTTTTTAACATTTGTACCAATTCTAACCATCTTGCTTATTTTATTTGATCAGAGTTTCACAAATTTGAAAATTGCATTAATTCAGAAACAATAAACGCCGAAATAAATAAACCGAAGTTTTGACGTAGAGCAATAAATATTTGACTTTGATGACAAGTAAGACTGTTACAAGTCTTCAAGGAGTGGGTAGGGGGCACAGGTGCTTGTACACTTGACAATATCAAAACCCTGGTGTCACACCAGCAGACACCATCAAAACCCAGATGTCACATCAGCGGGACCTTACATTTGATACATTTCATGAAAGGCAGGGATATATTGAACCTTTTTTCTTAATATCATGACTTGTTTCCTATGACAAATACTGATAACAATGAATCTTAAACCTGATATATATAAATATAAAACAAACCTGGTTTTATTATACATAGATAAAATAATGACAGGTATCATTATGATTTTAGTAGGAGGGTATGTATGGTGTATGATAGACACTTGTTTTGTTCATGATCAGTGGAGATAGAGGGTATCGAGGGTATATAAATGATAGAAGATCCAGTGTTGGTCAGATGAATCATACTTGTGTATACAGTACTTGGTCAATCTGTCAAAACTTCATCATATCATATATAACTATATATTAGATATATAGATATATATATACATATATATATATATATATATATATATATATATATACCTGTGTAATTTGATAGATAAAGTATCAGTGTCACACCTGAATGAACTTTATTAGCTCCTTTTGACATACTTCACAAGTTTCTGATAAAATATTATTTCATAGGACATAAAAATTGTTTGTTTATGATATTTAAGTGAGGTTGATATTAAGATAGTGGTTCTTATCAACAGATGCTAATGGTCAGGTGAACTAGGTACAAACTTCAATTTTCTTCACTTCATTAAACCTTCATTACCATTAAATTACTTTTTTTCTGGTATTTTATCAACATCAAATGCAGGTGAGACAAATCACAAAGGGAGATAATTCTTAAAATAACAGGTTTAGGTTGAGGGAGTTTATGACCTGAGTGAAGCTTTAATTTTCTTCACTTCATTAAACCCTCGTTGCCATAAAATTACTCTTCAAGGTGTAAGCAAAGGGAGATAACTATTATATAACAGGAAGAGGCAGACATTTAATTTGTTGTCATTCTGTAGACCACCAATCTGATTGAATAATATGCAATGACAGATAAATTTGGGTTGCTCTCTATTGACCCATCTTGTCTTTCCTTGTATTTTATATCTTAATGTCCTTGTCTTGTATCCTGTTTCTTTTTATATTGTCTTATACAAACACCCAAGATCCTCTTAATTAGCATAAAAACACTAAGAACACCTTGGTGGCCAAGTGGTGTAAAGCACATACAGTGCATCTAACGGCTTAGGTTCAAATCCTGCTCTGGCAGGTCCTAGTTTGAGAACGTTTGTCATTGTGCTGCAGAAAGTCGTCGGTTTTCTTCAAGCACTCTGGTTTCCACCACCACCCCAGGAATGACTGCCTTGATATAAGTGAAAGGTTCTTGATTTGGGTGTAACTCAACTTACAGAAACATTAACCTTTACATGGAATCAGAGGAGTCAAATACAAAAACATTAACCTTTACATGGAATCAGAGGAGTCAAATACAAAAACATTAACCTTTACATGGAATCAGAGGAGTCAAATACAAAAACATTAACCTTTACATGGAATCAGAGGAGTCAAATTCATTAACCAATAGTTAAATCTAACATCAAATTGCAGGGGAACACTTTATCTGGTTGGTACAATATCAAAGATTTTTTACATCACTCACGGGAACATGTACTAAACTGTATGATGTTATTAAAATTAAACATGTAGTTTTATAATTTTTTTAAAAAAAATCTATTTTTCATTAAAAAATGAATTAAAAATAAATTAAATTGATAAAATTAATATTTCATATTTAAATTAATATAGATAATATTTTCAATTTGGTTTAAAAACTTGGAAAAATAGACACAAATAAAAAAAATTAAAAAATATTTTTTAAAATAAAAAATCATACATATGTTGTACAAATGTATTGGAATTTTAATTTTAAAAATTGACTGTAGATTGAATTAATCATCAGTGTCTCATTTTAAAGAAATGTTTATAAGTTTAATCATATTTTACTTTTTCCACACACACACACACACACACACACACTGTTATACAACATGTACTGGTACTTGTAATAAGTGTATGTTTATCAATTTATTATATAGTCATCTTGACTCTTATTTATACATCTAAAGGTAAACAAACAAAAGATAAGCATATAAAGGTATTTTAAATAGATGTGCTAATTGTTTTACCACAGTACAGGTATTTTAGACAGGTATTATTATTGTATACACAGGTAAAAAGTACCTGGACCATCTGTTAATCACAATAAATATTGTGTAATCATATATCAGGCAACCTGCTGATAAAGAGTTCTTAAATTAGGTCTTGTGTAGTCAAGCATTTACTAGGGAAGATCCCCTCAATTCACATAGATATATTGTTACTTATCTAGACGTTTGTATATACAATATATATACCTATATACCTGTGTGTATATAAATATTCCTTTACCTCCAGGATAATAATATCATATATGAAATCAGTTACCAGAAATAAGTTTGTATTAACCGAGAAATGAAGTCAGTGCAAGGGAAATTTTGTGGTAATTTTGTGATAAGTTAGTGTAAACATCGATTCAGCAGGAAGATGGGTCCAGAATCAGTGGTAAGAGATTGAGATTTTGATTAAGTACAAGGAGTAAGGGGGTGGGGCATTTAGCCAATGAAAACACTGTATTTACATATTCTGCTGGGAAAGATGCTGTAGATAGATCCAAAGACGAGCATTATATACAATATCGCATCATTTGTTGTGATTCCCAGTAAGATGATGTAAGTTCTTATAATTATATTTAGATGTCTGCAGATTACATAAGTTGATGTTAGATGATAGGTAATTATGAATAATTAGGCAAAGATTTATTCACATACACATTTTCAGAATATCTGATAACAAAAACAGATCCTTTATGAGGGGTAGTGGGGATTGATGTTCCAATTACCACAGGATATGTGTTTAGTTCAGAAAAACAAACAGGAATTTATATAACACTGGGAAATGATATGTTTGTTGTTGATTTATTGTTGTTACTAAAGATTTTCACCTTTTCAGTCAGTAGCCAAGATGTCTAAATTAGCATCAACTTAAGGATCAAAACATTTCACTGCCTATAGGTTCAAACTCTACCAGGGCAGATTCTTGTGTGAGAAAAAAATGTCAGTTTGCTTGCAAAATGCCTGTGATTTTCAGTTGGCACTCTCCACAATTTCATAACTGAATTGCCTCAAAATAAATGTAAGACTTTTGACTAGGGGTGTAAAATATCATTTCAGTCCACTATATCTGCTTCAGTGAAAAATGTATGTGTAGCATGGGCCTAAGCACACAAATCTCATTCATTTATTCGTTCATTCATTCGTTTGTTTGTTGGTTTGTTTGTTTTTTGTTCGTTCGTTCGTTCGTTCTTTCATTCATTCATTCGTTCTTTCATTCATTCATTCATTCATTCATTCATTCATTCATTCATTCATGGAATATGGTTTTGAATTATTTAACTTACATCAAGGCATGATCAGTTATATTATAAATACAGGTTTCCATGGAATATATGCTATTTTAATAGTAACAAGAGGGGATGGTTAACAATTCCAAATCTCAGGTGCTTATAGTAAAAAGTAGTCAGAGCTAATGGACATGTCCTTTCCATTGATCTGGTAACATATGGATATGTATAGAATGATCATTTTACCATTTGAATTGTCTTTTGGTTTGAGAGAATACTTCCATTCCAGATGGATGCATAAAATGGGTGTTTAAATTTAAGAAAGTCTTTTCTAAACTAATCATACCAGTGTTATTTTGTTGATTGTGACATAGAGCAGCTGAGAATACATGTCTTCCTTATTGATAAGATATTTACTGTAGTGCATCACAAGGCTAAACTCTGATCTTTTGTGGCAGAACATCACAAGGTTAGGAATTTTTGCCAGTTTATCACAAGATTAGGACATTTTTGTCAGTTTATCACGAGGTAAGAACATTTTTGGAAGTCCATCACAAGGTTAGGACATTTCTGACGGGCAACCCCAAATTTAGGACATTTCTGGAAGTCCTTTACATGGTTGGGACATTTCTGGCAGGCAACCCCAAATTTAGAACATTTCTGTAAGTCCTTCACATGGTTGGGACATTTCTGGCTGGCAACCACAAAGTTAGGACATTTCTGGAAGTCCATCACAAGGTTAGGACATTTCTAGTAGTCCGATACAAGGTTAGGACATTTCTGGAAGTCCATCACAAGGTTAAGACTTTTTGGAAGTCCACCACAAGGTTAGGAAATTTATGGAAGTCCATCACAAAGGTTAGGATATTTCTGGCCATCCCACAAGGTTGGGAAATTTCTACGGTAGTCAACCACAAAGGTTAGGGCATTTCTGGCAGTCCCACAAGGTTAGGATATTTCTAGGGTTGTCAACCACAAAATTGAGACATTTCTGGAAGTTCATCAAATGGTTAGGACACTACTGGCAGTCAAACAAGGTTAGGACATTTCTGACAGTCTATCACAAGGTTTGGACATTTCTGGAAGTCCATCACAAGGTCAGGATAGTTCTGGAGGTCCATCACACAGGATTAGAACATTTATAAAGTCCATCACATTGCGAGGACACATATCTTTTAGTCTGATGGTACATGTTAGAGTCCAGCACAATGGGTCTTGAGAACCAACTCTTAAATGAAGATGTAAGAGATTTCTAGTTTAAGTCCATTTCACATGTGTAGAAAATACATGTCATGTCTGTACTTTTGTGTAACACACTGGTGCCCAGATGAGCTATCCAGGTCCATAAATCTAAGTACATTTATCACAGTTGTTTAATTTAACAAATACATTTCCAACATACCTTTATGAAGATATGTACATTTTGTTTAATTATTTTTTTTCTCATAATTTCTACACCTTTATCTATATAATGACCCACATATATAAATTGTTAATTAACTTGTGACACAGTTATGATTTATACCTATATATATATTAGTCATATGTTTATCACCTACAAACGAAGACTTTGCTGTGATTCTATTAATGATAATAAAATGTGTATTGAGTTGTCTTCTATAGTTATATGACTAATGGAGTAACAATCTATATTTTAATTGAAAACTTTGGCATATATCCACCGGCCAGGGCCAGGGCGACAAACTGATTGGCATAGGGCCCATTGCAGTTGGTAGTGGGTGTGTGAACTCATAACAATCTGTATTTTATGCTAATTTGACACGCTCAAGAATAAATTTATATAGAAAATAGGTTTTAATAGTTAATTTAAAATCAATGGGTTATGTGTATCTATCATATACCATACTTAACAAGTTTTCCTTTGTAAACCTATATAGAAATTAATTTGTATAAACTTAAAATAACATCTTTTGAAAATATAAAAATAAATGAGACGACATTTGTTTAACATATTAAAATTTCAAAAAAAGAAAAGAAAAAAATAATTTTATTCATGGCGAGTTGTATAAAATCTTAATTGCATAAATTTTTTTTCGTGGTATGTTAGATAAAATTTTAATTGCATTTAAAACATATTTTTGGACTTTTGAAGTTTCTTTATAAGAAACTGAATAATCAATTCATAAATATTTTGTGATAGAAGTTAAGTACAGGCCTTTGTCACTATGAGTAATCCAATTAATTTTTCATGACATTTTCGGTCCGACTGGGATCACACAAATGTATTGCCATTAGGCAAAGAAAATTTATTATTGAGAGATATTAATTTTGTACAATTTCAAACCAAAGAATCCTTCTTTTGGATTATATATATACATGTATAGTTAAAGTATTTGTTTATTCATTATTATTTAATAATAATTATTATTATTATTTCATTTTTTATTTTTAGAAATCTCTTTTAAAGAGGAAATAGAGATTGAATGGATAAAGGGTAGCCCTTAAAAGCCTTATAACCTTTTATTTATTGACTAATTATGTACTTCTGATTTATTGCCAATTAGGATAATTAAAGATAAAAGATTAAGGATATTTAAAATAAAAAAATTAAATAGTGGTTGACGTCATAAATAGGTCACAAAATATGAATGAGTGATCAAATAGTGACATGATTAGTAATATATTTATTTTTGTACGGTAAATGGTAATGACGAAGTTCAAGCATTAAAACTACACAACAGTAATGTAGATATTCATTTGTTTGCTCTTCAAAATTACTGGTAATAATGAGATTTACATTGGTAAGTTTGTTTTTTTTTAACCTGCAAAAGGGGGGGGGGGGGGGGGGGGGATGATGACCGACCAACCGAGTGTAAGCCTAAAGTGTGCATTTTTCAAAGGATCACAGTAGTTCTCATTATCTAGGTATTCAGATCCTAATATTAGACAGTTTGTCATCTCACTTTTCTGAAGATGGTAGTTTTTTCTATGCACTTACCTAAAGATGGTAGTTTTTTCTATGCACTTACCTAAAGATGGTAGTTTTTTCCATGCACTTACCTAAAGATGGTAGTTTTCTCGATGTACTTACCTAAAGATGGTAGTTTTTTCTATGCACTTACCCAAAGATGGTAGTTTTTTCTATGCACTTACCTAAAGATGGTAGTTTTTTCTATGCACTTACCCAAAGATGGTAGTTTTCTCCATGTACTGGGTACTTACCTAAAGATGGTAGTTTTCTCCATGTACTGGGTACTTACCTAAAGATTGTACTTTTCTCCATGTACTGGGTACTTACCTAAAGATGGTAGTTTTTTCTATGTACTTACCCAAAGATGGTAGTTTTTTTTATGTACTTACCTAAAGACCATAGTTTCTCCATATACTTACTTAAAGACTATAGTTTTCTCCAGGCACTTTTGTTTCCTCCAAATTCCCAGAAACTGACTGAATTTTACTGGGTAGTGAAATACTTTTACTTGTACTCCACTTTAGTCACCTGTATGAAGTACAGAAGAGGTAATGTTTTACACCGGGTATGAGCATCGGTAGTGTAAAAATAGTCTGTATTGCAATCTTTTGATTTTTTTTACCCAGTTATAAATTTGAATCTGTGCAAGTTTAAATTGAAGTGAACAGATAGGTTAACCTGGTTTTGTAAAATGATCGATTTGTTAGTGATGTCATTTCAATTTTTGATGCTGTTTTTAATTAGGCATATTGGTATCCTGAGTAGGAATTTGGAAATCTCTGTTAAAATTCACATAGTTCACAAGACTTGACATACATATCCAATTAAGAAGTTACAGACTGCTAATTGCTGTAGATGAAAAAAGGATAAATACTTACACTAGATTATTTGAGTAAAATTGAAAACCTGTCTCTAGAGTGTGACAGAAGAGTTGAAATATAATAAGGTTTTAGTTATAATATCGATAGATTTGGTTTAGTGAAATACATGTATTCCAAATTGAAACTTTCTTCCTGGCAGAACAAATTTAGTTAATGGATGCATGTATCCATCAAGGTTTCAAGATGTTCATGGAATTTGTTTACATGCCTTTACTGGTATTTGTTGGTAATTTGTCAGTGGTATTATCTAGATTGCAGCATATTAGAAGTTTACTGTATTTAAAGGCATTTTGTTGAAATTCTTAGTTGACAATATTTTACTTTGTAATAAATCGGGTTTTAATGACTGTACACTCAGAATCCCATTAAAGTAGACACAATATAAGCTCTATATCTTCTATTATTTATTGTTTTTTAAAACATAGATAACATTTTGTAAATTCTTTTTATGAATAGCTTAATGGTTGTCTGCATGTCTTCTAAAAGCTAGCTGCCCAGGACATTTAAAATTTGACATGTCTTATATATATCTATACCGTATACACCTGGGTCAGGTTAACGAGATAGGTAAAGGTATATATAAAGATGATGAGATACATATACCTGTGACCTGCCTGGGGTTTTTATTAGACATTTCTGGGTTGGAAGCTTCACAAGTTTGTTATGTGAAATCCAAAAGTCCTCAGGAAAGATTAATATATCTGAAAAATCTATCGACATGAAGGTGAGATTCTAGTTTATATGAACTGTATGATTTTGTTTATATACTGGTATACAGTTTTTTGTTATATGGTTACAGACAGCTAAGGCTGTGTCTCTGTGCCAATTGTTCTGAAATCATGTCAATCCGGGAACATAGATATACCAGTAAATGTCATAGGTAACCAGTTTGATATGAGACATTGCTGCACTGGGTGTGTGTAATTGAAAATTTTAAGTACATACATGTTCACATTATCAAGTACTCTATTAAGATAGTTTCATTTTGTGTCTAAACATTTAATTTGTAATTGTTGTTCTACACATACTCCGGTCATCAACATGGAGATATATGTGACCTATAATTATCACCTGTCCTGTGACTGTTAACTTTAACTATTGGTCAAAATCATTATTGGTCAGTATAGGTAAACATTTACAAAAGTCTTTCCCATTGAAACAATTTTTGGAAAGAAAAATTTTACAATACTTCTGTTCACAATTATATATGGCTGTAAAAAGATGCAAAAGTGTGGCTGGGAGAGATGATAGCTTTTTGACAGGACAGGTTATGCCTGTGGTAACTGTTGGAAAGGGCGAGTTACATTTTCCAACTTTAACTTATATATCACAACGAGAAAAGGTTGAAAATCATACATCAATATAGATAAGAATTTTAGGTTCTAACATTGATGTTTTAAGAGTGGTTCTGGAAGTCGCATGTCTCCTAGGTGGTGATGATAGTGAGATTATAATAAAATCAAATTACCACCACTTATGCGAGATAGCTAGAAAAATAAATCTGAGGTAAAGCTTGTTATGGACTTACAAATATAATATCAAACATTTAGATTTGTTCAAAATTATTTCAGATAGAAATATCTTAGCCCCGAGCAACCAAAAGAACACAATGTGAAGTATATTAGAAATAAATACAGAATCTGATTTTTTTTTGCAAATTTTGGACCTAAAAATGGTGGCTTTATGAGAACCTATATTAGTTCTACATTTAGAAATAAATGGGTTTTTTTTTATTTGCAGTCACCTGGCCAGGGAATCATCAGACCTATAGCATTTAAACCGGTGGTTTTAAACCAGAACTATGTAAATACTAGGAACCTTTCAGACAGAAAATACTCAAATAATGATGATGATTATGGATCACATGACTATCACATGACCAGTCACAATGTGTCTGACATTTCTCATAGCTCAATACAGATGGACAGTGATCGATCATTAAGTTTTTCAAGTGAGCATAGTCATAAAAATTTCACTCCAGAGCGTCCGGAATCATTAGCTTCGTCTAATGTTAGCCGTGTTTCATCCAGTCATCTTGACTGTTATGTACAGACGCCATCACCAAGTGATAGTGGAGTAGGTGAATTGGAGGCCATGTTAAAAGAAAAAGATGCTGAAATAAACACTTTGAGGGAAGTCATGGATAAAAACGAAAGGGCAATATTTCAGGTGTATGAGGAAAAGAAAAATTCCTGGTTAAAACAGTTACGAGAGATTAAAGATGATTGTGAACGTAAAATTCAAACTCATCAACGGAAAGCATACAAAATGGAACAAGTTCTCTCTTTACAAGTGTTTAAACTTCAGCAAGAGAAAAAGTCCTTGCAAGAAGAATTTAACAAAATTAGTGCTGAAAGAGACAATATTTATAAAAATTGTGAAATATATCGAGAAGAATCCAATAATTTAAGGACTCAGTTAGCAGAAATTTCGTTAGAAGGTAGAAAAAGTACAGAGGAATTCTCAGATTTGAGGCATATGATAGATGCCTTAAATGACAGTCTTGCACAGAAAACTGAGGAAACAATGTCCTTACAATCCCAGCTAGAAGAGAAACAATTTGAAATTGATGAAAAAGATCAAGAATTGTCCGAAAAATTCCGAGAAATTATTTCTAAAACTGAGGAGATTAAGTCTCTGAAAGGTAATTTAGAAAGAATTTCTGGAAATACGAAAACTGAAAATGATGATTCAGAAATTTGTCACAGCGAGGTTTGTACTCAAACAGACTTTAATAAATCAGCTTTTCCTAAAAGGGAAAATCCTGAATCCGCTTTCACGTCAGAGAAAGATAGACAAATAGCAATGTTAGAGGAAAAAATTAAAATCTTACAAGAAAAGGTTGATGCTAAGGATGACCATTTCGAAAAGGAAAAAGAACAGTGGTATGATGAGAAAAATAAAGTTATCCGTTATCAGAAACAGCTTCAGTTGAACTATGTACAAATGTATAGAAAAAATCGTATGTTAGAGGCAGAGGTTGAACAATTAACTCTAGAACTAGAAAGTCGAGATTTAAAGCTGATGGCATTAAATGGTGGTGAAGAGTCAGTTTGTTAGTGAGAGAATCTAAAGTAGTCTCCTTTTTATTACGTCATTCTTTTTGCAGCATTAATAAGGATTGTCTCCCTTGATGATAGATTATAATTTATTTACTTTCATACAAGGTTGTACAAAAGGTCACCATAGGTAGAAATATTGGCTGATACATATATCAACTTTCATGGTTAGATGTTATGGTCTAAATTGTCAAGATTCTTTGTTAGTATCTGTCTATAAAAATCATAAAAATGGATATATATTTCTACATGCACAGTAGAGATTTGTACAAACCAAACGAAGAGATAATGTGCTGAACTATAAATATTTTGTAGAACTTTTTCAATTACCGATTTTTGTTTTAAAATTTACATGTTAACAACTGGGGTTCAATGACATAACAGGTGTTACTCCAAAAAAATTTTTTTTCCATTGGATATGGAATTGCACCAATTGAAATTATATTTTGAGGACATTTCACATAAAAGTTTTCATATTGTTCGCAAAAACCTTATGGGCATCGTTTACATATTTTGCTTGTGAACCCCATTTTCTAAAATATTTAATTTTGTAAATGTTATTTTAACAAATATTTTCAAAGAATCTTAGATAATTTCTTAGGAATCAGAAACTATTGGCTATGTGGTGAACCTAGGAAATGTGACCTCTAAAAAAAGACAACTCTAGAAAGTCAAGAGGGAGACAGGATGCCTAATGAGAAGGAGACTACTATTTTTAGAATTACAGCATTTATCTTTCAATGTGCCATATAACACATTAATTAATGTGTAAATTTTAATTCAACTCTAATTTGAGAATGTAATATATATGCTTGTACATATATATATATTTTTTAAAATACAGTTGAATCTCGTTATCTCGAACTCCGCGGGGAAATGCAAAAAGTTCGACTTATCCGAAGTTCGAGATAAACGATGTGAAAAAAAACCGACAAAAAAGGGAAGTAACTCGTACAGACCTATCGGAGGTCACTTCCGGTATTATGTAATGCTTATGTCGACAAAATTCTCAGTATTTACCGATGCCTCTGTATCTCTTTTAATACGTGATAAGCAAGTCAGTTACAAAATAGTGTCGTCATTGTTCATTTTCAAGTATTGTGAGATAGTATTCAAGTACAATTTTATTCATAAGTAAATCTGTATACCGCTGAGAAGTACATAGCATGTTAAAACGCATTGGTAAATAATAGATTTATGTATTTTGTTGTATAAGATTTTCTTTTTAACATCTGTCAATAACTGATTACGCTATTGTATTTTACCGACAAACAGCGAGTCCGTTTTGTTCCGCATTCCGGTTTCGCTTTGTGTACTTTAATCAACCCAAGCTTCCGGTTGTTTTGATTGATGTTCACATCACACAACCACTATGTTAAGCTTGGCAGTAATTTAAACACCCGTTAATCTTCTTGGTTTATTTGTTTATGCAACGATAATAATTAACGGATTAAAGAAATCAGAAGGTCAGTGCAGTTTAATAATAATGAATGTATTGGTTTTAAATCAACAGTGCCGACAGTCAATAGATTTTTAAAATTAATTAAATCTACCAAAAAATATTTTCTTAAAATTTTTGTTCGAGTTAACGAATGTTATTTTTCTAGGATTTTCATTCATGGGGACGACAAAATTGTTCGATATATCCGGAAATTCGAGATATCCGAGTTCGAGATAACCGGAGTTATTTTAGTTAAATAAAGAACAATTCTGTCCGGACTTTTTCTAAAAGTTCGACTTATCCGAAAGTTCGAGATATCCGTGTTCGAGATAACGAGATTCAACTGTATGCAGTATTTTGGAACTTCTTGATAATCTACCAGTAATTGTGGTGTAAGTATGGCCAATTTTCCTAAATTTCATTAAAAAATATGCAATCATATTTGGAATCTTACACTGTCTTTGATTTCATTATCAGAGCTTGCATTTGACCTTTTGAACTTTGACATTTGTATGACCTTCTACTGTGGAGTATAATCTTGAGTATAAATTGTCTATTCTTTCTGTCAAAGTAAAAATTCAGTATACAAGAGATAAAAACATAATAACATTGTAATGGTTGATCAAATTGTGCAGTGATTTGCACTTTCTGTCTTTCATCATTTGCGCCAGGGTTTATAATGTTCCTGGTGTTGTATGTAAGACAGGTATGCAGTTATTTGTTTAAACACACCAGCGTTTTTATTTTTTCTTTTCCCTGCAGCAGCAAGATCTTGTTAACGAAAACCTGATGAAAGGAAATAGTCCATAGATTGATAAAATATATTAAGTAACTTGTTCATGATCATTCTAAAAGAAAGTGGCTTTAATTGAATATAGCATGTATCATATAAAAGGACAAATGAAAGCTCTGATCACGATTGTCAAAACATAAACTAAAATTGGTCACAGAAAAGAGGACAAGATCACTGTAACCAGATATATTTGTGAAAGGAAATGAAGTTTGCCAGTCTAACACATGGTAACTCATGATGTCCATATGTAATCATTTCCAGTGGATTTTACATTGCAAAAAATTATCAAAAAAGACATATTTTTAAATTACTTATTCTTGAAATGTTTTATAGAGAATAGTTCCACATAAAAGTTAAGAGCTATCAGTCACATGTTGCAATGGTTATCTATTTCAAAGTCTTTTTTTTCATTGAACAGTTATGCTGGACAGAAACCTCCACAGTTTTAACATTCTCTTTTGTTTGACATACATGTACAGTAAAACCTGTCTATAAAGACCACCCATTTCCCAGGTAAAACTGTAAAAGTGGCTTTAAACATGTATTTTTTAAATACAAGTTCAGATGATGTACAGTAGAACTTGTGGAAATGCTATTAATATGGACATTTTGTTTTAGTCATGTTAAAATTGTACTATCAACATCTGCTTTGATTTTTATCATGGAAGAATGCACAGACTGTCATATACATGTGACAGAGTGAATCACTTGTGGTTTATTCCACTCTGTGTTGACTTCTATCCTTACAATATTAGTCAACAAAAATGTTTAATTGCTGATTATTTCTTAAATACTGGCAATTGACTTGAAAAATTTACAGGTCCAAAAAGCTGTTGGTCTCAGTCCCGAGACAACAGGATTTTTGTGTGTTAATGTGATACAGCCCTATTATTTGAACTTTTTGCAAGAGATTTATGATTTATTCTAAGGTTGATAGTGAAAATTACAAATATATCTGGCTTTACAGTGATTCAAAACATTACTTGAAGATTGTATTGCATTATGGGGTGGTGCTATTTATAGAGGAGTTATCCGTATAATTAGTGATATATGTCATTCACAATCTGAGTGGCAAGCCTAAACTACAAAATGGATAATATCAGCATGTTGCCATTTAAATATAGTCACACATTCTTGTGCTGTATTCATTGCCATCAGATTGTGAAGTGACCTATACCAATATTGTATATATAAATACATTTACATGTATATAAAAAAGATATTGTGCCAAACATAGATATATTTTTGTTCTAATGAAGATATATATTCAGATGTGTATATATAAATAATACATATAGCCTGAATCTCACAATGATGTATATCCACAGTGATTTCCATTCCTTAACATATAATATTGATTAATCATGATTTGAAAATTAATTAAAATTTTTGATACTATTTTCTTTCACATTGGTTAGACTATGGTTGATGTTACTGAGAAAATTTGATAGGATTGTTTTATAGGAAAACTACATTTTTTTACCGATAAGCTGATATAATGTTATTAAGTGCACAAACCACAGTAATGATGTTGCAGTAAGACCTTGAATGCTAATATTATCTCGTTAACTAGTTATGACATCATACTCTGCTGTTAATATTACAAGTTGAAATAATGCATGTACTTCTACAAATAAATTTACAAAGAAATATTTTAAAGGATGAACAAATAATATATATATATTATGGAAACACTGTGGAATTTGAATTGTTGTAAGTATATATGTATTGTATTGTCTAGTCAATAACCAAATCTGTTATGACCAGAAACTTACAAAAACATGTGCAACTAGCATGTTGTATTATTTCGTTGTGATGGTTTTGCAGGAGTTACAGAATGTGTCATGTTCTCAAATTATGTGAATTAATAATTATAATAATGTGACTTCTTATCCAATCAGATTTTATTAAGATCTTACCGGTAAGTTATTTCATGTGGAAAGAAACACTCTAGAGTTATCTCCCTTACCTTAGAAATTTGTCTTTGCTACCTAAAATTTTTAATCTAGTAGATCAGCATTGATTATATTAATACTATAATCATTTTATTTTCACAAGATGTTAATTAAACAAAATATTTTTGTAAAGTACCTTTCAACTTAAACCATTTGGAAACATTTCATGCAACACTACATCAGCTCTGACCTTTATCCAAGAGTGAAGTAATAGCTTTTTCTACCCCATTCCATATTCTTTCACTTTATATTAAGGTGTTCAGTTCCAACATGATAGAGTACTGGAAGATAATTACTGACAACCTTTATTTCTCACATTTGGATCTTTACAGAGTAGGGTTCAAACTTAGGTTCAATCCAAGGCAGTGAGAAATGCTGTGATCTGTATGTTTATGCTTACCTAAGAAACTTAAAACAGTTTTCAAATTATCTTACTGAAATTCTGAAAATTTTCTCGTCATATAATTTCAATGAAAGAAAAAATTTTTTTTTTTCTTCAGATAATTTTAGTGGAAGGACATTTGAAATTTCTGAGTTATGTTTTCAATAAATTTGGTGATCGTCGGTGCAGGTGAAGCTACATTAAATTGAATTAAAATATCACTTGTATTTTGCATTAAAAGTTTTGTTTTACTTACAAATGTACCAGGTATGTGTGAAAACAAAATGAACTGAAAAAATTCTTAAAATGCAGAATTTACTTATATATTCCTTCATTGTCCCCTAAATCACTAAAAACTACTTCATTCTCAATAATTTTTGATTACACAATCTACAACAATGTATATTATGCAAGTGTGGAACTACAGTACTAAGGTATATTATAAAAAATTAATGTATATGTATATGTTCTCTAAATGTTGTAGTCTTCCAAATATATATGGGTAAAAAACTACAATTAAAACCTTTATTCAATCAAATATTTTATATTGTTTTGTGTTGTTTTTTTCTTTACTTTAACATTATTAATTCAATACACATGGATATCATAAAGTTTGAGGCCAATTCTTGAACTTGACTCCAGACCTGAAAACAGTATGCCAACAAAAATGTGCATATATACCAGTAAGTTTGAGGTCAGCACTTTGTCTTGGCTCAAGACCTGAAAATATTGTGCGACTGTTCATTTGCCAAGAAAAATAAAATGGCCTTTTATGCCTCAGTCAAGGTTGTTCCTCTTATTGCCTTGTCGGAATGCACTTAGTTGTATTGATAAATTTATAGCACTTGACTTTTCTTTTGCCAAGGAAAATGGAATGGTCCTTCATATATCAGTCAAGATTATTCCACTTTGATTGTCTATTCCAAATGCACTTAAATGTATTGACATTTCATAGTGACCGACTAAAACAAACCAAGAGATATGGTGCATTACAACATATAGGGTTCTGACCCCCAGTACACAGTCATTTCTTCACTAAAATTTTCTTCATCTTAAATAAATTTAGAAAATTTTGATGACCTTTTTTAGAAGTACCAATAAACATTCTTTATAAAAATAAATACAAATGTTATAATCTTGAAGCAATCATCACAATAACACCTTAAAATCGTGAATATCCTAAAAACAAGATTTTAAATTTGCTAGACTTGAGGAAAATTTTAGTTAAGGAATGACTGTGAAACCGACACCAGTTTATCCATCAAACATTAATTTTCAGGATATATTTTTGTTTCATTATAAAATTCCTGCGGTTTGTGGAGTTAGACGTCTACACGGTAAATAATTCCTCTTGAAATTATATCCTTTATAGTCTGGGCCCCAGTTTTACAATCATTCTCTCAATTAAGTGTACACTCAGTTCAAATAAGGTAATATTTCAATGTCAGTTTTTAAGACATTACACAGTTAAAATCGAATATCTAATGTTATATTTGAATTGTTTAGTGTAGGTTTGTTGAACAAAACAAAACACTGTCTCATAAAACTTATTATTTTTTTTAATTCGGATGAGAGAGAAAAAGGGATTCTTTGAGTTGATTGCACACTCAATTGAGTAAATGATTGTGAAACTGGGGCCAGATGAAGCCAAAGAATGTTTACTTGGGTAATACACTTGTGTAAAAGGTCACTCTAAGGTTCAGAAGGGGTTGCTGAATGGCACTGGTTCAACACAGTGGGTAAAATCAGACAAACTAACTATTTATTATTTATTCTTTAATATATCATTATGATAATAACAAAACCACATCTGTCAACCACAGAAGAAAGTCACAATTACAAATGTATATACCTTGCAAAACGGCTAGGGTATTTCAAACATGAAGTATATAATAATCTTTAAGTCAAGTTACAATAAACCACAGGGGTTTGACACGCTTTCATTTCCTCTTTAAAAAATATATGTCCTAGAGTATTAAAGAAAGACATGAAATATGCCATGTCCCTGCAAAATAAGCCTTTATTTTTGTTTTTGCTAAAATCTGGAAAGTTTAATATTAAACTTTTTTTTTGTAAATCAATCTATGAGATTGTACATTACAAAAATTTTGAGTACTACACATTAAATCAAGAAATATAAAATATAATTGGTCCAAAATGCTTGATGCAATATAGATTTTTTGTCAAAATGAATGAAAGTTTTTCTATAAATTGATGTTAACTAAAACTTGCAGTTTGGACAAAAATAATTTTTAGATTGGTTTTTGAATAATTAATAGATATGTATTCCATTTTTCCATGCAAATGAAAACATTCCATGTTTAAAATAGCCTGTTGGCATGGTAGCTATATATTGAAACACAATGTAGCATCGACATATATATAGGTGAAAGTTAAAAGTAATCAGATCAAATAAAAACTCATTTATTCCTTTTTACATGAGGAAATGTTAATCCATTTCAAAAAACTACATTTACATGTACATGTATTTAAATTCAAACATAATTCTATTCCCATATGCAAAGTGCCACTGAGGTAGCTCAGTTGGTAGAATGCTCGCTCTGTAAGTGGAAGGTCGTGGGTTCAACCCCGGCCAGGTCTGACCCAAGACTTGAAAGTGGGTAGTGACTGTTTTTCGCCAAGCACTCAGCATTACGAAATGAAAGTCAAGGTTCTTTCGGATGGGAACTTAAAATAAACGAGTCCCCGTGTCATGGCAGGCATGGCACGATAAAGAACCTTGCTGTATAATGCCAACAACGCAACGCACAGGCAAAATTTCTGCACTTTCACCTATAGTTGGCGACATCTCGATATAAGTGAAATATTCTTGACTGGGATGTTAAACACCATTACTCAACTCAACTCCATAAGCAAAGTTTTTATACCCAGCCTTATACAGAATAAAGAGGCATTATATGGTTCCCTGTGTTATTACTGACAGGTGTGTGTACATTAATTTGTCTGTCTGGTTTCTCATGGTTTCCAGATAATAACTTGAAAATAATAAGTATTTTTTTCTTTGCACAATTTATAGCACATGTACTATAGATAAATTGTAATAAATAATAAATATCAATTAAATGTTAATAATATAATTTAATTAATTATTTACAATATAACACTGGATGAGTCACTCTTATAACTTTAAACTATTTCACATCCTATATAAGTCACTCATATAACTTTAAACTACATCCCACCCTGTATAAGTCACTCATGTAACTTTAAACTACATCCCACCCTGTATAAGTCACTCATATAACTTTAAACTACATCCCACCCTGTATAAGTCACTCATGTAACTTTAAACTACAACCCACCCTGTACAAGTCACTCATATAACTTTAAACTACATCCCACCCTGTACAAGTCACTCATATAACTTTAAACTACATCCCACCCTGTATAATTCACTCATATAACTTTAAACTACATCCCACCCTGTATAGGTCACTCATATAACTTTAACTACATCCCACCCTGTATAAGTCACTCATATAACTTTAAACTACATCCCACCCTGTATAAGTCACTCATATAACTTTAAACTACATCCCACCCTGTATAAGTCACTCATATAACTTTAAACTACATCCCACCCTGTATAAGTCACTCATGTAACTTTAAACTACATCCCACCCTGTATAAGTCACTCATATAACTTTAAACTACATCCCACCCTGTATAGGTCACTCATATAACTTTAACTACATCCCACCCTGTATAAGTCACTTATATAACTTTAAACTACATTCCACCCTGTATAAGTCACTCATATAACTTTAAACTACATCCCACCCTGTATAAGTCACTCATATAACTTCAAACTACATCCCACCCTGTATAAGTCACTCATGTAACTTTAAACTACATCCCACCCTGTATAGGTCACTCATATAACTTTAACTACATCCCACCCTGTATAAGTCACTCATATAACTTTAAACTACATCCCACCCTGTATAAGTCACTCATATATCTTTAAACTACATCCTGCCCTGTATAAGTCACTCGTATAACTTTAAACTACATCCCACCCTGTATAAGTCACTTATATAACTTTAAATTACATCCCACCTGTATAAGTCACTCATATAACTTTAAACTACATCCCACCCTGTATAATTCACTCATATAACTTTAAACTACATCCCGCCCTGTATAAGTCACTCATATAACTTTAAACTACATCCCACCTTGTATAATTCACTTATATAATTTTAGACTACATCACACCCTGTATAAGTCACTCATATAACTTTAGACTACATTGCACTCTGTATAAGTCACTCATATAACTTTAAACTACATGTACATTGCACAATGATGGTTTTACAATTTTTTAAATTATATTTTTCTAAAACACAGATCTATTACAATCAACATACAGGAAAGTTCTTAATCTTACCAGCATAAATTTGAAATTTCCAGGAACAATTGTAATCAGTCTGTTACAAACTCCATCAAATGATGTCAAATGGCATGGAAGAATGGTTAAGGCAAAATTATCTATGAATAAAGGGCTGTAATCCAAACCATGACCAAAACCTGTGACTTATTTTTCACATTGTCCATTCTGCAGATACATGTACATGCAGATAATTGATACAGCTGGTTTATCAATATGATAAACTTAACATAGGATGATTAGTGTTTAATTTATACCTTATGTTAGGCTTGCACAGACAAGCTAATTAATAACTATCATTCTGATTATAATAAAAACATGTCCCTGCATTGTCATTTTAATATCAATTCATTCATAAAGGATCAAAAAGGTTAATTCCCTGAGAATCTTATGTAAAAACATAACATAAAAATAGAATTCAGTTCAATGGATATATAATTACTGGCCTCAAAATGAACAATAGATAAGACAGTTCTTAACTATATCATCACAATTCTTCAGCAGGTGTAACAGGCATCAGCAAGCAGACTGTCATGCAGTAAGCAGGTGTACAGTGTTGTCATCATTGTAAAATTTGTTCAATGTGTTTTCATCATCTTAAATCTGATGCACTATGATGTCATCATTGTTCAGTTGGTGTATAACTATTTTTCACTTTGTGTTCTGTGTCATCAGTTTAGTTGGTTCGTTGGTGAATTTTGTCATCATCGTTCTCATTGTTGAATTTGTACACTGTTTTGTCATTAGGTCATTTGCTATTGTATTGAGTCGTCAGCACTGTTCAGCTTGTGTTCCATGTCATCAGTTAAGTTGGTTAATGGTGAATAGTGTCATCATTGTTCAGCATGTGTAGTGTTTTGTTATCAGTTCATAAGTTGTTTACTGTGTTGTCATCTATATTTAGCTTACCGGTATGTACCATATTGTCATCAGTCAAGTTGTCCACTGGTGCTGTGTGTTTTCAACAATGTTTAGTTTGTCAACTTGTGAACTGTGTTGTCATCATTGTTCAGCTTTTGTATCATGTCATCAGTTCAGTTGGTATATGGTGTTGCCATCATTGTTCTGCCTGTGTACCATGTTGTCATCAGTGAAGTCCATCATCTATCGTGTTGTCATCAGTTTGACAAAGCAAACCTGGTTCAGTATATCCTTAGTTTAATCAGTAAGCTGTTGTACCCTGTTGTCATCATTCATTATTGTGATGAAGTCATCTGTGTCCTAAATTAAATAGAAGACATTTACAA
This sequence comes from Tegillarca granosa, assembly GCA_029721355.1. Taxonomy (NCBI): domain Eukaryota; kingdom Metazoa; phylum Mollusca; class Bivalvia; order Arcoida; family Arcidae; genus Tegillarca; species Tegillarca granosa. The sequence goes on from CM056605.1 coordinate 23,808,816, forward strand.
CTAAAATCATACAATTACATTGCCAATCGTTAATGATTTACAGTATACAAAACGGACTACAGAGGCAGTGATTAGGATATTAGTATATGATCTGTAAGTCTCATCTAAAATTAGTGATTTTGTACAAGAAAAATGGAAATGTTGTCTGCAGTGTCATCCAGAGAACAAAGAGTTACTTAATATGAATCTTACATTGCTCTGAGTGTTGATTAAAATCAATCTCAAACAAAAAAATAGAATTTTCTTTCTAACTTAAAGTTATACATGTCATAACTAGGTTATTGTTAGCCAAAAAGGGAGATTACTCCTGGTCAATGATTCAGTGTCATAAAAAAGGTTTAGAGATATGAAAAAAACTGCTACCAATAGACAGTATGATCATATCTTATCTCCATACCTAGAAATCCTGGTTTTATACCCAGAATTCACAAATTTACAGTAATCATATAACAAAACCTATAAATTCTATACAGAGTCAATAACAAAGTTTCTGGTGGTAAAAGATGTCTAAACATTGATCTTCAATATTAAAATATGTTTTACTCTATGGTATCTTCTTGTTAATACTTATTACACAATTTTTCAATCCAATATTTACTCTCTTATAAGATATTTTATAATAACTCATATACAAATCCTATCTTCAGCTAACAATGGTTAATTTCTAATCACATGCTATTTATCCATTTCCACTATCAGAACAAACAAAAAACATTGCTTTGTAAAATGTCAAGGTTTACTATACAACAAAGAAACATATGACAACTTATCACAGAAATCCCCAAGTAGTCATAACCCAAAACATATAGTTCCAACTGCAGCTCATGATTATACATGTATACGCTTGACAAACATTGACAGGGAACAATTTTTATGTCAGACAAAGGGCAGATGGGAATGTTTGGAGAAATTTTGAAACAAAAAGCTGATGATATTCCCTATATTAACTTTTGAACACTTGGATCTGCTGGGTGGAATCAGAACCTAAATTGTGGGTGGTATTGTAATCCACAACACAACCCCTCACCCAGTAAATGTTCTTTATGGAAATAATATGTACTTCATACCCATACTTACCATTTTTATCTTTTTGGTTGTTGTCTGACTGCTACAGGTATCTCCTAAATCATTCTCCAACAAAAAATGTTCAACTACAATCAAACAAAAACATATTTTTATAATTCATATATTAGAAACCTTAATGATATTTTTCTTTCTCTCTCTCTCTCTCTCTCTCTCTCTCTCTCTCTCTCAAATCATTATGAACTGGTGTATTTCTTCTTTAGGTTGATGCTTATAAAATGTACATGTATTAGAAATACAGGAACCATGGTTAATATGAGGACAGTGTTGAGGGTAAAATTTATATCTCTATGTTAAGTGTGGTAAATCTTGACAATAAATTTATTAAGTCCTTAAGAAGTTATTGAATGGACATTCTATGTTGGCAGAGTTAAAAAGTGCAATAACTCTAGTAATATGAAGTGAATTTTAACAAATATTAGACATGATCTCTTTTATCATGCAAAATTACAATCAAAAATTTAAATCAAGTTCATAAAACCTGAAGAGCTTTTAAAGAGCGACCAAATATAGAAAACAAATTGACAGAAGCTATTGCAATAATTTTACACAACTACTTGTTGGTGTTAAAAACAAAAAATAAATTAAAAATATAATAAAGATCTCATTTTTCTATGCATAATATATTCAGTTGTCATGATCATGAATTCCAGGCATAGATGTTAGGGTGAAATAAGAATCTATTTCAATCAAAAACCTTTAACAATGTGTTTGATACAAATTGGTAATACTGTAATTTCAGAGCATAATTCAATTCATTCAAAGGGGGCCTCGGAGGCCGAGTGGTCTAAAGCGTGCACTTACGGATCACAGCACCTCTCACCGTCTGGGTTCGAATCCCACTTGGGACAGATCCTAGTGCGAGAAAGTTTGTCAGTTCGCTTGCCGAAGGTCGGTGGTTTTCTCCAGGCACTCTGGTTTCCTCCACCATTCCAGAACTGACCGCCACGAAATAAGTGAAAGATTCTTGACTGGGGTGTAAAACACCATTACTCCACTCCACTCCACTCCACTCAATTCATTCAAAGATGTAACTAACTGCATAAGCAAGTTTGGAGATGACTTTTAAGTACACAAACTTTCTTACCACATAAAAATGAACTTACTATTTTCACACAATTTTTCAGGATCTATCTTATTCCAAATGACCATATTCTTTCCTGTAACATAAAGTTTTAAACAATTCAATACATGTATTATTATCTTCCAAATATTATAGGATTTACATTTCAAATAAACTGATAACTGTCCAAACAAATGCCCTAATGTATAATGTAGTGCATCTCAATTCATTTCCTTTTTCCCCTTTTGAAAGGTTGAGAGTTGTCAGAGAAATGAATATAGCTTGACAGTGCATCTAGTATATGAAATACCTTCACATCAAATACTTGCACTCACTCTATCACTCTGAAGTTAAACAATCTTATATAAATATATATTTTCTAAAATGGCTGGATTTTAACTTGGCTCCACAACATTATAATCACTATAGAATGTATACCAATATATGTGTTTCTTATATACAATACTTATTATAAACATGGAATTTATTTATTCTAGACAAAACAAAACAATATACTGTACATTATATATACATTTTTTTTTTTTTTTGTTTTACGTGAATTGGTTGGTATTTTTTTTATCCAATATCAGTACTTTTGTTTGAAATGCGAAAGCTAACAGAACAGCATATGCAAATATGTAAAGAAAATTTTCATCTTATCTAAAATATTCTTACCGTTTCTTGGGTCAACTATAGCTGTGTATGGCCATTCCTTTACTCGATAATGATGTATATATTTTTCTCCCTCTGTGCTATCATGGTTTGCCTAATGAAATGTAATGAAGGAATAATATAAAGAAAGTGCAGCACATGTCTGAAACCTTAAACCTGTCTCTGTCCTGTCAAACTGAACCAATATGTTAAGACAAATAGTATATGAAAATAACTTGTAACAACTGAATACCTGCAGAATCTGTCAGTGAACAAATGTTTCAGCACAAAGGTGTTTCATTTAAGAGGTTCCCCTGCTGTATGAGTTAAATTTTATTTCTAAAATTGCAATGACAGGCAACATCCAATACAAAGTTATACATCATAAACATGTTACCTGAAAATTTTTACTACTTTTAAAAGGTTTAGATATGATAAAAGTAATATAGCTTTAAATGTGAATGGGAACCTTTTTGACCAAGTGGTGTTAAATGTTGGCTTACAAATCACAGCACCTATTACTAAAAACGTGTGAATCCTGCTCTGGTAGAACTTAATGTAATAAAGACTGTCTGTATGCTTTCAAAAGGTGGATAGTGTTTGCCAGGTACTCAGTTTTCTCCCCAATTCCAAAACTTAGCACTTCAATGTAAGTAAAACTGTTTTTAACTTAAATGTCAAAACAACACTTTTTCTCCATTTCATTCAAAACTGAATGATAAAGAACTGGCTTGAAACATACCACTTAATATTGGGTTGAATTGGACTAATGCTGTTTCATGCTCCAGTCAAAATTCTTTAACTTTATCAAAGCAGTCAGTATAGGAATAGTGGAAAAAACCAGAGAGCCCAGAGAAAACCACAAATTTTTGGCAATCAAACTGACAATCAGAAAACAACATACTTTTGGCAATCAAACTGACAATCAGAAAACCACAAACTTTTGGCAATCAAACTGACAATCAGAAAACCACAAACTTTTGGCAATCAAAGTGACAATCAGAAAACCACAAACTTTTGGCAATCAAACTGACAATCTGAAAACCACAAACTTTTGGCAATCAAAGTGACAATCAGAAAACCACAAACTTTTGGCAATCAAACTGACAATCAGAAAACCACAAACTTTTGGCAATCAAACTGACAATCAGAAAACCACAAACTTTTGGCAATCAAACTGACAATCAGAAAACCACAAACTTTGGCAATCAAACTGACAATCAGAAAACCACAAACTTTTGGCAATCAAACTGACAATCAGAAAACCACAAACTTTTGGCAATCAAAGTGACAATCAGAAAACCACAAACTTTTGGCAATCTAACTGACAATCAGAAAACCACAAACACATTAAATACATTAAATTTAAATTTTCTGACATTCTACTGACTGCATGATCAAATAAAGATAACATAATTTTTTATATATCTGGTCTATCAAATGATTTCAAAACTTTTGAATTAATGGGAAATGCAAGGTTCTCCAAAAGAATTTAAATGGCATAACTTGAAACCATTTCATCATTATATTGAATAACAAAAGAAATAACGTGACCTTTGAAAATAAAGAGGGAATTCACCAACCAATTATATTTTAGAGGTACAAAAGCAGTTTTGGAATTAAAACTAAAGACAGGGCTAAATTATATACTAGTACTATTGGCAGAGAACAAAAATAAAAGCAAGTAATGTTTTTTTCTGAAATTAACTGATGTTGATGAAATTTCGAAATCAATACAAACCTGCCAAAATATAAAGTGTTGTTTTATAATCTGTTGAACTTCATGATTACTCCAGAGATCTTTGTTTTGTATCTGACACACATATTCCTGTACATTCTGTATATTAACAAGCAACCATTTAGATTCTTTATTTCCCAATTCCATGGCCTGTTTATATATATAAACAAATAAATTAAACCAAATATGCATGCAATGCAGTAAACTGGTAAACTGTTCATTTTAACAACAAGTCTTTAAATAAAAAATTTCAATGATTCAACTATATTAATTCTCATAGCAAATTTTGATTTAAAGCTGCATTAAGTTTTTCAATTTTCTGAAATTTTTTGTTTTCTAAAAATATATATTTTTTAAAAAAATAGATAACTTCTTATCACGATCTGTGAGATTCATTTTCTAAAATTTAATTCCTTTTAGCTGTAAACAAACAGAATCCTCTAACTGGTTGGTCAATGTTTATCTATGATTCAATTATGAGCTGGGAGCATGCGCACGGATGTACAGAAACTCCGATAAATCAAAAGTGAAACCTGACAAATTGCATTAATTGTCCGTCATTAATATCCAGATGTATTCGCAATGGTGTTATGTATCTCTAACTAAGGCACAAATGTCAAATTCAATGAAGTTATATGTTTAATTTATCGTATTTTACTGTTTTGTAAGTTGTGTTTAAATGACACAGTTTTTCATGATGTAAGCATGTTCTAATATTATATCCCACATGCTACATCTCGCTGGGAAATTATTGTTTTTTCTGTATTCATTCGAGCTTTTATCGTTGAACCAAATGTAACAATGTTGATCAGGAACATCATTGATTAGATCAGCACCGTTTTAATTTTTTCCTTGGAAAACTTAACGCAGTTTTAACAAAACAAGCAATGGCCAATGTAAAAATAAATTTAAATTCTACAAAGATTATCTTATAAATGTATGTCAAACATTAACAGTATATGTATTTTTTCCTTTTTTTCAAAAATGATTATTGACTGAGACACCATTACTCAACTCAAAAATGATTACCCTTCTATGAAAACAAGATTTATCTCCCTTTCTTTGAAATCTGTAAAATACTTTTATTTCCACTGTTTGATGATGCTGGATTTATTTTAATTGTTTTATTTAAAAAAATAATAATAAATTAAAGTGTGTTATTCATTGAATTTTTTTGTTATTTTTATTTTTGTGAGAAAAAAATTCTACAAAGACTACCTGATACATGTAAGCTGAAAAATAAATTTATATTCTACAATCTTATACATGAGTACTAAAGACAAAAATTCATGGAAGATTTATTGTTGAATTTTTGAGCAAATTCAACTTTTTAGTTTGGTGAAAAATAAAATCACTGTAAAATATATCTAATATATAAACAAGGCTTCTACAAGGCTGTATCATGTTTGTGGCATTTAGTTTACACCAAATACCAAAGATAGGAAGTACATGTAAATCACTTCACATACCTACATGTAAAGTTGAAAATGTGACAGATGGTTATTTTTTTCATTTTTAAGGCACATTTATAACTGAAACACAAGTAAATAATCACAGGAAAACAAAAATGATGATTTACAAGTTTAATTTAAATAAAAATTTACAAACTGCTAAATGAAGGTATAGTCTAAAGTTGTCTTACTAATGAATTAATAATGACTTACAAACTTTCTTCTGCACTTACATTAACAAACGTTTCCTGACAGAGGAGGTCTGAAGGAGGTTTGTGTAGGATTAAAACACGACGCTTATTTGATTTTGGTAATGAAAGCCATTTATCTAAAAGAAAAATATAAGTCATGTAAATATTAAAAGCTACAGATCCACCTTCATAGTACGGTAAATCAAATTTTTTAAAAGAAACTTTTGCCTCAATAAAATACATTGTGTATATAGTTTCCTTTTCACATTCTATTTGTCAAAAAGAAATTTCAAAAAAATATCTAATAATAATAATTTTAACAATAATAATAATAAATAATGACAATAATTTTTTTTTAATTCAGGAAGCGTGAAAAGTGAATTTTCTAGCAGTCAAAATTCTACTTGAATAAGAATTTCAAAAGTTCTGCCAAATGACCAAGGGTCCATAACATTTGAACAAAATGTACAATTACACAATGATGATATGTCCTTGAGGCCCAAAAATAAAAATTTGGGAGTTTCAAAGTATACCAGTACATTCTTATATAATAAATTGTTATTGGTGCCATGACATTATAATAATTTAAATGAAATGATACAATGTTATCTCTGACAAGGAGTTGTAAAAATTGCAACTTTTTTATTTATATGCATTTTTTTTGTTGCCAGAAACATATTGCGACGTCTGGCTCCAACTAGATATTTCTGAACAATTTAGAAGGAGAAAAATCTGGATTTTAGACAACTTCTGTAGAAATATATATTTAGAGCCAGGTGTTGTACAACATGGTTATGCCAAGATGGACAAGCCAGCATTAAAGGTACAGGTTTGAGAACCTATATCTTAGAAAATATTCATATAATTATTAGTTATTTTAATTAAGTAATCACATTCTATACCCATGTTTAAATATATAATAAAGCACTGATTTTCCTGGAAACATATCATGAGTTAATTTGGAACTAAGTTAAAAGCCACAATAAATACCAAAATGATCAATGCCACATTTTTCCAACACAGGTAAATCAGCCACTTCAGAACTTCTCTTTTTCACATCTTTATTCTGTACACTATCTGAAGCACTAGTTGTTGGCTCAAAGCTTAGTTGCAGACAGCCTTCATCTTCACAAAATGTTTCATCTGGTGCATCTTAAATGTTCAAGAGGTTTTCGCATTAATATACATGTACATATGCATAAAAAAATATCAGCTCTTTGCAGAGACACAACCAATGTGATGAAGTGGATTGTATTAATGGTGTTTTTCGCCCTGGTTAAGATTCTTTTACTATTATCTAGATAATCAGTTCTAGGATGGTGGAGGTAATCTGAGTGCCAAGAGAAAACCTTTTAACTTTCAGCAAGTAAAATGACAAACTTTCTCACAGTAGGGTTCAAATCTAGGCATCGAGAGGTGCTGTAATCCATAGGCACTCTCAGTCAAAAAGTCCCTAAATGACATTGTTGTTATTTAGGTCTAAATCGATGAATAGTCATTTAACCATACCAAAAACTTAGTTAAATTCTTCCTGTTATTTTCTACAAACACATTAACTCATCATTTAGTGCATTAATCAACATTTGACTGTTATTATAGATATTTAGAATAAAAATTTTACACCTCTATCAATTTTCAAAAATTGTCATTTTGAGCATACCAGAGTTTTACAATTTTTAGAATATAATAGTATTTAAGGTTCACTTTTCAAGCAAAAATCTTATGAAAGACATTTACCTGGTAGTCTTGTATCTAGCATTTCTTCCATTTTGGTATGAGCTTGATTATCATCGCTGTTCTGCTGATCTTCCTCGTTATTTTCAGATGAATTTTTATCATTTAGTAGTATATCATTTAGCTCTTTTTCTAGATCTTCCTGAGTATTTGATGAGGTTGTGGGAATTTTAGAAAACACTTCTTGTATGAGAGAATTCAGTTCAGAATGTTGCTCAAATACCTGAAGCAGGACATTTTTAAAATTTTTTTTAAATTAATTCATAATCACCCAGCATACTGTGATATACACATGGAAGCCTCACGTATATAGACAGCTTGATTCTTTAGAGATAAAGAGATGGTGATTTTTCTCTTAATGACTTAATAACAGTTTTTTTTTTTTAATTTTAATTTGTGTGGTTTAAAATTGATTACAACTGTAAAACAATCTACCTTGACAAAAAAAGATCATTTAAGAACACTGAATTTGTGTGCAATTTTCATATCTACTTGCCATTGCCAAGAATTACATGACATTAAACATTTTACATTTTGGATTAGGATAAGATTTTTTTATGATTTATCATAGATAATACATGTACATGTATTTGCATTTATTTGTTACAGCAACTTTGCAAGACACATATTCAGAGAAAACACTGATCTTTATCTACCATTCAAATTTGATTGTCATTTTTTTTAAATTTAAAGTATACATGTATCTTGAACACAGCTTTCTATCAAGCATATTCTTGCACTGGACACCCAGGTATCAAATCAGATCAGAAATGAACAGATAAAAACAAAATACATTGTAAGATATATACTGGTATCACTTTCTATACCCATGTTTTGATATGGAATAAAACACAAATTCTTGTTGTATGCCATGAGTTTGAATGTTTAATTTTTAAAAACCATGTGATCATGGCATTGACAATTCTAATCAAGCTCTGCATCAATGAAGGCCACTCAGCTAGCATTTTATTATAATGACCTGCTATTATTGTACTCTAAAGGAAAAGCATATTAGGAAATGGTAGCATCATATTAACTTGTTTTTTAATTTCTCCTTAAGACTGAGTGATGTGGTGAACTGGTGTTTTACGCCCAGGTAAAGAGTCTTTCTTCCCAGAGTGGGTGCAACCTTGTCATTGGTTGGGGAGCTTGCGTGTCTCAATAACCCTAAGAGCTATGCTGGCAGGAGAGTTGTCTCCTGGTAGGGTCACCCAAGTCAGACAGGTCAAAGGGTAGGGACCAGACGAATAGTACCCACTGGTCCTCCAGGTTGGGGGTTTGAATTAGGCTAACAACCTGGTTCTGTAAAAAGAAGACTGTTACAGAAACTGCAACAACAAACTCTGAAGAGGATTAAGTAAGTAAGTAAGTAAAGAGTCTTTATGTAAATCGAGGCTGCCATTGTTTAAATGGTGGAGGAAACAGGAATGCAAAGAAAAATCCCAAACTTTCCACAAGCAAGCTGACAAATTCTCTCACACTAGCATTTGCCAGACCTGGATTACAACCTAGTCAGGTAGAGGCCCTGTGATCCATAAAGCATACTTTAAACCACTGAGCCACTAAAGCCACTCCGTGAGATTTCCAAAGTGACTAAAATCAATAGGCATCACACCAATCTTATTATGTAGTCTATATAAAAGCTCTTATTTACCTCTGTTACAGATCCATTTAACAAGTCTACATTGATCTTACTATTGTATTCCTTCAATACACATACTCCTGATTGTACTGCTTCAAGTATCTAATTAAATATAAACATTATTTTAAATGAAATATAATTGTACATTAATAAAAAATTGTCAGAAAGAACGATGTACAGCTAATCCTCCAAAAAGCTTTAACTTAAATTTTTAAGTTTGTTCATCAAAAAAAAAAAAAAATTAAAATAAATAAATAAATAAATAAATAAATAAATAAATAAAAACCCAAAAACTTACAAGATGAATTTCAAAGCTGATGCCAAAAAAAAAAGAGAAAACTTTTCTACTTTTCTACATGTCTTGTTAACTAAAATAGCCAAAACAAGTACATGTACATGATTATTATGTACATGTATTATGCAGTCCCACTACACTTAAGCTCGAAGTACATGTATTTACCTTTTGTATGTAAAGTTACGGTTAAGAACATGAGAAAATGCTAGGTTAGTAGAATACTTAAACCTTAGACCAACATTTTCATTAGACAATGCTTTACCATTTAGTCTTGTTTGTTGCTTCCATGAAGTCAGAAGGATCAAGTGTTGGCAAAGTCATTCCACATGCTTTCCAATCATGCCTATTTTTCTTGTTCCTTGTAACTAGATGCTGCAAATTAATGGCTGGTCATGTGACAGAACTTAATTACCCTAAGTTGTGGGTTCTACAGATCTTTTAGGAGTTAAAATTAGATTAATATGAATTGGGATAAATACTAAAAGTCAAAGAACGGAGTAAAGCATTTAATTCTGTGAAATGTGATGTAGTCATATCTTTGAAAAAAAAAAAAAAAAAAAAAACTATATTAAATTGGTCCAGTCCAGCAATTTAAATAAGCTGGCAAATGTGCTAAAAATTAACATCACTTGCTGTGGTGTGGGCATTTTGACCATAGACATATCATCAAGACTAGATTTTTAAACAAAACATGACCATATAATTGCACCAATTGCCACACACACACACACACACACACACACACACACACACACACACACATATATAATATATATACCATCTCATTTGATACAGCATGTCGAAGTTTTTCTAAAATGTCTTCTAACATATCCAATGAGAAAGATAACTGATTTAATCTTTTATTTAAAAACCGTCTCCTTCTAAGACACCTTACAGCCTGAAAACAGAGAAATAAGCAAATATTTCTAATTAAACATTTAAAAAAAAAACATTACAGCAAATCAATGAAAATGTGGTACACTAGGAAACATGTTACATCATTTTCTGTTGTTCAATATCTTCTACTAGATGAATACATTTTCTTTAAGTTTCTCAAAAGATCTAGACTATGTTATTATATTACGAGTGCTAAAGCTGGATAAACATGGCAGAAAAGACATAAAAGAACAAAAAAGATCTGTGTAAGTATGCTATCAAAATCTTATAATGATCATGTGATGTCATGTTCACCAAATTAATTTAGATAAAGAAGAAATATAAATTATTAATACTGTAAATATATATTACTTTTTTTATAGTAAAGAATGTCATCTTATTATAAATGTAATATTCATCATTTTTTTATACCAATCTTTAATGCTGTATAACTAATAGTACCTACTGTATACTGGATTGAATTTCGAGTATCTGGTCAGCTCTCATCTGTTTATAAACATGTCTATTTAAAGACTCTTCAAAATCTGTCATACACTGACATAATCAAATAAGTGTTTTATTCATTCAGAACATGGATGTGTTTGAAACGTGTGCTCAAGTTTTCTTCGCATGTGACATTTTTTGTAATGTAATGTCAACTGCTCAGGTATTTTTGCCCTGTGATACAAGATTTTCTTCTTATCTATGTTGAAATCACAGGGTGACACTGATCTTACCTTAATCCTTATCAACCAATCAAATGTTGAGAAATTTGCAAAAAAAATATAATAAAGTATTATGTATACCTTTTGTATCTCCTTATTTTTCTTATGTTTTCTAGCTTCAACAGTTAATCTAAATTAATATAGAAGAACAGGAAAAAATTAGGTTGAATATGGTTATGAAAACTGTCAGAATTTTCACTAAAGTTGTTTAAATGCACGTTTTTATTCCATACAATAATTCTATGGATTTAAATGTCTCATCTAGTTAGTTTTTGATCGAGTAGAAAATAATTTACTTAAACATAAACTTTCACATTTTGATATGCCGTCACTGCTGCCTAAGCCGACACCAGAAAAGTAACACCTAAGGCTCGCCTTATGGCAATGCCAGGCTCGACAAAAACAAGAGGCCCAACAGGATCAGTGACACTCAACTGGTATATAGTATTCATTGTAATTAAGACTAAATAAAAAACTACATGTATATTGAATCCTAAACAAGCTTGAAAGAAGTTAATAAAATTATATTGGTTTTATTTTCAGAAATGAAGATTTTAATGAAGTTGAATAATTTTATATCTGTTGCACACTATGTTATCTGAACAAGCAGTTACATTGAAGATTTAAAGAATCAGCTAAATTTAGCACCTAATTTGCATATTCTACTATTGTAACTAACCATTAACAAAAAAGAAATTAGTTTCAGAAAGTGTAAGATATTTACTCTCTGCATGTAAAATTAGAACTAAATCTATCAACAATTTATCTGTTTTTTTTCTATTTGTGGTGTTGTTGTCCATCTAAGATGTCATATGGGATTGCAAAGTTATAACTAAATCAGTCCACTTCTAATGAACTACTAAAATAAGTAATGAAAAAATGTTAAATATATTAAATGGCTCGATATGTTTTTGTATACCAATGAAATCAATGTAAACATGATAAATACCTTTCTATATCCTTTGACAGATTTTCTATTCTGTTTTTCAAACCATCTGATACAACCTTTACTCTAAGATAAAGAAAGATATTACAAATGTATTACTTATGGCTGTGACTATTGTACATTCCAAATGTTCAAGCAAGTTTAAGCAAACCATAGATACAAGCAAATATTTTTAATTTATACTCTCTTTCTCTCTTTCCTCATCTACTGAATCTACCCATCCTTCTATTCACCTCTTTATCCATCCTTCTGCCTATTTTTCACACATCCCTTCATCCATCCATCCACCAATATATTCATTCTTTCATTAGTCTTTTTCTTCATCCATCCATCCATCATCCCATCTCATCAACCATGCATTTGTTTTTTCATCCAATCATCTATTTCATCATCTATTTTTCAACCAACAATCTTTTCAATAATCCATCCATTCTTCCATCCATCCATCCATCATTTTAACCATGTATCTGTTCATCCATCCAACCACCTATCAATCCCTCCATCTATCCACCCAATTCTTCCTCTATCAATCTTTGCATTCATTCAACAAAATCATACCTAAATATATCCAGATCACTTCTTTGTATTGGTTTAACTCTAGAATCTGTTCTACTGCAAAACTTCACAATCTAAAAATTGAATAATTTTTATCAAATACATATTTCAAAATGTTACACAATAATAGTATGTTGACTGTTTATTTGTTTTAATCTCTAGCTAAATGTTTCTTTGCATGGTCAATACACAAAGAATCTTGGTTTTGATAAGTAAATGTACTTAATTTGCATTTCTTGCATGACTATGAACAGGATAGTGGAGTATAGTGGAGTAATAGTTCTTTTTGTTCCAGTAAGGATTTCTTCACTTTTATTGAGGCAGTCAGTTCTGGAATGTTGAGGCAACTGAAGTACACCAAGTAAACTACAAGCCTGCAACAAGAAATCTTTCTCACACAAAGATCTGCTAGCATGTGATTTTAAGCAAGACAGTGAGAGGTACTGTGATCTGTGAGCTTTCACATTAGACCATTTGACCATCAATGCCCCTATTAAAATACTAAAATGTACTAATTTAAGCAGTGAATTCATTTTAGCGATTTTCATACTAGGACAGTAGCGCTAATTTTAATACGCTGCTTAAATACATGTTTGACTAATAGTCGGTTTCTCAAAAGTTGTTCTGTGCAAAACTTAAATCAACATTAATAAGTCGAGAATGCAAATTGTGCTAAAATATATACACACTAATAGCAGTATGTTTACAGTAGGTGATAAACAAAATATGTTGAGGATAGTGTAGTCTTGTACACATTTACGCATATCTATATTGAATATACGAGACATGTATATGTAAGTTCCTACATCATGCTAACAATACCTTGACTTTATCATGTACAAGTAATGTTACTATTTTTATGTAATATCAATTACTCCCACACTTATACATGTACAAATATTAAAACTAAGGTATTATACAGATGAGCTATATACAAATGGCATCTTCCCTAACATATAAACAATGCTTTTTGTACAGGTGAGCTACAATATAATACTTACAACATGTTGATTATCTTGTTGTACTGTGACTTTCTTTTGTCTGATTAATTCATGTATAACCAGATGAAACTCCAGATCTGATTTACAAATATCTGTATTCCTCTCCAGTATCTTTCTAAACTCCACCACAGAATCTGTGATGTCACACAGTGCCTCACAATAATGTCTATCTAACAGCTTCTTACATTTGACCTGTAAAAAAAGTAAAAGGTGATTTGTATTTTACTCTCATCACAATTTCTATGGGTATTCATAGTTCCAGAACTATAAATAATAATAACTATATAAGCAAAGAACAATCATACAGAAATAGGTCAAGGCATAAACATTTCGAACGCACACACACACACACACACACACACACACACACACACACACACACACACAGACGATGGAATTATATAATATCATAATATTAATATTAATATGTAAGAATATTGTAATGCACTGTATCATAGTTAAATTCGCAAGATAGTGTGCCTTCAAATCTTTTTATTAGATGCCCTGATACAGTTGGCTACATTCTTCCAATATTATTATAGAAGAAATATTGTTTGTCTCTTCTGCTAAGTATTAGTAACACTGGTGGGTTCAATGCCAGTATAACTGGCTGTATGGTTTAATGTGATGTAAGCCTCCCACTTAATGGGCCATTGTAGCAATTTATCATAAAAGCATTTAAGCATGGATCAAGAAGAAAAAAACTTTCAGTAGGTGCTGTGTACACTGTTAATTTACTTCAGTGTCTTGTTTTTTTTTTTTGAGGAAACACTTGGGTTAGTGCAAGAACAGTAACTCTAATATTCATCTGAGGTGGACAACAATTGTTTTACGTACAATACTTTACATGAAGGTTTTTTGACATTCTTTTAATTTGTATGTATTTGAAAACATTGAACTGAAGCAAAGACAGATGTAAATATTTATGTATGACATGATATACATGTATATCGGTATCTGTGCAAAATTGTGTTAAAATTCATTTATTTTCCAAATACATGTAGTCACTGTTAGTAAACTTTGGAAGATTTCTTGAATACATTTCAAATCAAAAGTAAATAAATCTGAAATGGTACATTTACTGCATTGTGCACTCACCATAAAAACATCAAAAAGATAATATTTTCTATGATAAAATCACAAACAATTTACATCTGTCAGCATGTGAGTGAACATGGTTAATTTTGCAATTTTTTCATGAACTAAATTTTCTCAGACATAAGTAATAATACCTTTATAATATCTTTTAAAACATATATTGGCTTTCCTGAAGGGAATAATTTCCTAATTCCCCATGAAACAGGAGGTTTTATAAAATTTCTATATCCCCAGGTCAACCAGTCTCCTCCACCATTTTGAGCAGGAATTACTCTTACAAGTTCATCAGAGGAAATTTTCATAACTTTTCCTGTCCTAAAAGTTCAAAACAAAATATATATAAATTACTGTACATGTACAATACATTTAACATAAATATGTTATCAGACCAGTAAAATGATAACTTTCTGACAGGACAAGGCTAAGGGCTTTACAGGTTTTCAGGTAGCTCAGGATGGTCCAAGGTTCAAGTCTCAGTTTGCTGCTTCATTTTTTCCCTTTCCTGTTAGACCATGGGGGCTTGTCCATCCCTGGAAACTGGCCAATCAACAGGTTGGTCCCAGGGTAGAACCTCGTGCTTTCAATTGTTGATAGTTGTAAATGAAGGGGGAAATGTGATGGACCAGGTTAAATAGGTGGCTGAGAAGCTCAGTTGGTAGAGCATCCTGCTAGTATTGGGAAGGTCATGGTTTTAATTTTGTCCAACAGTGGTATACATATTGTGGCTCTAGCTATCCAGAACTGGAAAAACTCATGTGATAAACTCTCTTAAAACTTCATATGGAAATTATGATCTTTGTTCTAGTTCTACATTTTTTGCCAATTTGTTGTTAGAATGCTGTTTGTGGATCTTGGTGAAAAACTTAAAACATAAATGCCTCACCTGTATATTTCATTTAACACTGTTTGCATCTTTATAGGTATATTTCTGTTTTTCACATATTCTGAAGTGAATTTTTCAATGTTTAATACAGAATCATCCTTTTCCATACAAGTCTGTATCATTTCATTAATTTGTTTTTCCATTTTTCCATCAAACCATCAACACAGAATAAAAAATTGAATTCTAGAATGAAAATAAAATTGTTTTAATACAATCAATGGTGGTATCAGCAAAGCTTTTGTTCTAACTTTTTTTCATGAAACAACAGATCCATTTCCACATACCAGGTGTTGTGTGACATTTAGACTGGATTAATGGTGTTTTACACCACAGTAAAAAAAAATCTTTCACATATATCAAGGTGGTCAGTTCATGGATGGTGGAGGAGACCTGAGCACCCAGAGAAAACAATCAGCAAGCAAACTAACAAACTTTGTCACACTAGGATCTGCAAGAATGGGATTTAAACCAGTGAGAAGCACTTTGATCAACAAGCCCACACTTTGGATCACTCGACCACCAAGGCCCACATAAATTATGGGAGAAAACAATAATGATTATAGTTTCCCTAGGAAACAATGATCATTACTATAACTGAATGGACCATTCAAGAGCCTGGTGCCTTTAAATGCATGTAAATTTCCCCAAGTACATTTATTTTAAAAAGATCTAGATTTTATTTCCCCAATGAGGTGGTATTTATCTGACATGATGCACAACTTACTAAAAAAAAAAAAATTCATACAAGATTTTCATATAAAATTGGAAAGTTTACTCCAAAGAATTCCACGCAACCTGTCTCAGGCAGATATGCAAGATCTTTTAGCCAAAAAATAAGTCACTGAAGTGGACTCCAGATGGGAAGAGGAAACCGGCCAGCCAAAGGAAACTTGGAGGCGGACAGCAGAGAAAGAGTTGAAGAAGTTAGGGATAGGGTGGAAGGAAGAAGAAAAGAGGGCTCGGGACAGACAGTTGTGGAGAGAGCTGGTGGTGACCTTAAGTACTCATACGTACAAAGAGGATTAAGTAAGTAAGTACTCCAAAGAAAAATTCATTTTACATATATACGCCATTGAAAAGCTAGACATTACTGTTATAATGGCAAAGTTTGGTTTCTTTACAAATCAGTGTGGTTCTTTACATGTGGATTATAACCAATTACGTGTTTTAGCAGATAACAGGCTGTAAG
Source organism: Tegillarca granosa (assembly GCA_029721355.1). Classification (NCBI taxonomy): domain Eukaryota; kingdom Metazoa; phylum Mollusca; class Bivalvia; order Arcoida; family Arcidae; genus Tegillarca; species Tegillarca granosa. The sequence goes on from CM056605.1 coordinate 23,825,937, forward strand.
ACTAAACCCTACTGGCAGGTTTAAATAGGTCAATGATTTATCTGCGATTTGTGACATATAAATTACCCACTGGGGTTTAAGGTATAAATATAATAATCATCATGTCACTGTATTGTAAAATTTAAATATGCACCATTCATGTAGCATTGATGATTGCAAATGCACGATCAGATGCAGCTGTCATTCATTTCTTGTTTATGTTTATTTTCGGAGTCATCTGGGTCATGTAGACGTAGATTTCTGTACTAACCTAAATGATTCCCCGTTTTCAAAGTAACCTGGGTATTTAAAAATTCAGGGGCAGTAATCAATTTTTTTTTCGTAGTGAAAGCACTTTGAAGACTCGGTATACATATAATCTCGCGAGAATATACGAGATGTTACTGTCTTGTCAAAGAAAGAAATAATTTTGACGATTGCGATACATCACAATGTGTTTTCAATTTCACCATTTGTATTAACGCCACCATTAGTTTGTAATGATATCCGTACTAATTAGAAGACATGTACTCTTTAAGAAGATGGTTTTATAGACCAAAGGTTTGAGAATTTTAACAATTTTAGTCAAAATATTTTTGTTTTGACGTGGGTGAATGACTCAGCTTCACCTGTCCACTGTTTAACCTTAGGATCAATCCTTAAAAACAATTATTTTTCACAGAAAAGGATTGGCGTATTTGATCTATATGTATTAGACCATTATCATTTCTTATATAATGGTTCTTGATGGGGTCATTTAGGTGGATTGAAATCCAGGTCACTTGTATTGAGGAAATGTGTAAACAAATTTTTGATGGTACCCGCTTTTTTAGATTCTCCTATTTACTTTGCATACAAAGAACATTGTTTGCGTGGCTCTTCATGCTTAATAAATATACCATATTATTCATATGTACAATGATATATTATGTTCATTTCATGTACCATGTGATGATAATTTATTTGTAACAGGAGGGAAAAATTGCTGGGTTGGACCGGGGATCAAACTCGGGACCTCCGGCACTATAGGCAAGTGCTCTACCAACTGAGCTAACCAGACCGCTACATTCCTTCCCTGTTATTCTTGTTTTTCCCAAAATCCTATGGGAAATCTCACCCCAAATTTCCTCGGATGGACTTTATATGGCCGCATATATTCAGTCCACCACTTCCGAGTGCCACACTGGCCACCAAACTGTAACAGGAAGGAGAAAAAAATGCAGGGTTGGACCAGGGATTGAACCCAGGACCTCCCGCACTATAGGCGAGTGCTGTACCAACTGAGCTACCCAGACCACTACATATTCATATTTGATTTAACAATTTTATTTTGGTTAATGGTTTGGCAGAATAAATTGTCTTGTTTGTAAGCAATAGAAAAGAAAAACAATAGATACGTAGATAGGACGAGTAAAGCCCATTCTAGTACATTCACCATCCTAGAACTATATATCTATGTGGGTGGGTGGGTGTGTGGATATAATTGAAATTTATTTTAATATTGTGTATTTTTTAATGACAGAAAACAGATTCATCCCCTTTAGCCCAGTTTTATTTTGCTGATGAAGAACTCAATTTAGTAGCTGCTGAATTAGATAGCTTTGATGGCAGAAAAGATCCAGAAAGATGTACAGCACTTGTAAATCGACTACGATCATGTCAAGACAAGGTCTTGAATGTTATCCAAGCGATCATGGAAGAAGCCATCCCAGGTCAAAGGGCAAACAGGGATTTCAGAGTGAAGTTTCCTGATGATGTTCTTCAGGAAAATCTTGCTGGTCAGCTATGGTTTGGAGCAGAGGTATTTGAATTTCTCAAAATCAAGTCAAGACTTTAAAATTTGCTGGAGTATTTCAGGGTTAACACTTTCACTGGGTTGAAAGAAATGCTTTTGAAAATGAAATTGTCAGATGTAAATTTGTAAAATTTTGTTGTCAGTTGATATTATTCAAGTGGTCTGAAAAAACTCACCAAACAATCGCCATTCATAGAAAAACAATTGCAATTTATGACGATGCATAGCTCAAGCACTGCATTGCAGGGTTAACTCTGTCTCCAAATAATATTTCATATTCTGATGCCAGAAGCATCCCATTTGTGTTTTATTTTGATTGACACCAAAAAATCGCTCTTTGAATGGTTTTATGAATTATTTATCTAAAGGCCTGTCATTTTGTTTTAGTGTTTGTATCTGAAGGCTTGTCATTTTGTTTTAGTGTTTGTATCTGAAGGCTGGTCATTTTGTTTTACAGTGTTTGTATCTGAAGGCTTGTCATTTTGTTTAAGTGTTTGTATCTGAAGGCTTGTCATTTTGTTTTACAGTGTTTGTATCTGAAGGCTTGTCATTTTGTTTTACAGTGTTTTTATCTGAAGGCTTGTCATTTTGTTTTACAGTGTTTGTATATAAAGGCTTGTCATTTTGTTTTACAGTGTTTGTATCTGAAGGCTTGACATTTTGTTTACAGTGTTTGTATCCGAAGGCTTGTCATTTTGTTTTACAGTGTTTGTATCTGAAGGCTTGTCATATTGTTTTACAGTGTTTGTATCTGAAGGCTTGTCATATTGTTTTACAGTGTTTGTATCTGAAGGCTTGTCATTTTGATTGACAGTGTTTGTATCTGAAGGCTTGTCATTTTGTTTTACAGTGTTTGTATCTGAAGGCATGTCATTTTGTTTTCCAGTGTTTGTATCTGAAGGCTTGTCATTTTGTTTTACAGTGTTTCTATCTGAAGGCTTGTCATTTTGTTTTACTGTGTTTTTATCTGAAGGCCTGTCATTTTGTTTTACAGTGTTTGTATCCGAAGGCTTGTCATTTTGTTTTACAGTGTTTGGATCTGAAGGCTTGTCATTTTGTTTGAGTGTTTGGATCTGAAGGCTTGTCATTTTGTTTTAGTGTTTGTATATGAAGGCTTGTCATTTTGATTTACAGTGTTTGTATCTGAAAGCTTGTCATTTTGTTTTACCGTGTTTGTATCTGAAGGCTTATCATTTTTTTTAACAGTGTTTGTATCTGAAGGCTTGTCATTTTGTTTTACAGTGTTTGTATCTGAAGGCTTGTCATTTTGTTTTACAGTGTTTGTATCTGAAGGCTTGTCATTTTGTTTTACAGTTTCTATCTGAAGGCTTGTCATTTTGTTTTACAGTGTTTCTATCTGAAGGCTTGTCATTTTGTTTTACAGTGTTTCTATCTGAAGGCTTGTCATTTTGTTTTACAGTGTTTCTATCTGAAGGCTTGTCATTTTGTTTTACAGTGTTTGTATCTGAAGGCTTGTCATTTTGTTTTACCGTGTTTGTATCTGAAGGCTTGTCATTTTGTTTTACAGTGTTTCTATCTGAAGGCTTGTCATTTTGTTTTACAGTGTTTCTATCTGAAGGCTTGTCATTTTGTTTTACAGTGTTTCTATCTGAAGGCTTGTCATTTTGTTTTACCGTGTTTGTATCTGAAGGTTTGACATTTTGTTTTACAGTGTTTGGCAGCAGGTTCTAGTATAATGAACAGAGAAATAGAAAGTGCTAGTATGAGGCCCTTAGCAAGGGCACTGACCAAAAACCTTGATAGCCTTAGAACATTGTTGAGGGAACAGTGCTTACGGAACATCAATTCTTTTACTGAAAGGGTAGGTTTTATTTTATATACAGTAAGTAATGTTTACCAAAAATCCCATCAAAAATATCACCAAAGCAATTTTGCATTATTGTTGAACAAGAGTGATTCTGCTGTAAATTACAATCACTGCACCTGTGATGCTGTGTTTTAAATAAGGGAATTTCTTTACATGACCAGACACTATAGTTCATGAGAATCATTTACAGAAACTTGAATACCCTGAATACTGTAAACTGAGACATGACATATTCTGTGAATTGTTGATAGTATGTTGGAGTTTACCAAAAACTTTAACTATTATGATGTCATAGTATTTGGTAATCTAAAAGGATGACATCAGTTATTTTGGACAAATAATGACCAACTAATACGTAATATTTGTGATCATGATATTAGAATTATCTAATAATATTTTCTCTGTGCTGTAATATTACCTTTATTTTATTATTTTTTTTTTTAGATAAAAGAATCTCTAATGATATTTGACAAGTTGTTTGCAGAATTTGAGCTAAGGTAAATACATTTCTAATCACAAGTAAATAAGTTTCTGCCATGTACCGTGTCATAATCAAATACTGTAATGTTGGTTGTGCTTTTCATTCTCTTGAATGAAACTAAGATTATACAAAGAACTGGGTTGTGAATTTTGTACAGCAGTGGCCATTGAAGATAGAAAATTATGGGTCACTTTGATGAATCCTTAAAATACTAACACTTAATTATAAAGAAAAAGTAGGTAATGCCTGAATATTTGGTTCTCACTGCTCACAGGTATTAATTTCTGTACTTAATCTGGAGCTGGAGATGTCTCAGTATCCCTGGAATTAAAATTATGAATGATGATCAGGGCTCAAATTAAATCCTGTTTTTGGTGGTAAAACTTCTTATACAAGACACACTTGAAATTGGAAGCAAAAGTGCTGTCTTTAATAATTTGCTTAAGTTCGTCATCAACTGGCTCCTTAATGTAAAGTTGGCTAATTTTTGGCTCATACATTTCAGGAGCAAGATCTCACCCTGATTTTGTTTGAAAATTTTATTTATTTATTTACTATAAATATTTTAAATATTTATATGTTTTAAGTATTTGAACTCTTTTTAATAAATAATGATAATAGAGGTGAGAAGTTTATAAGTACATGTAGTTTTTTATATAATTTTTTTTTCATATCTAACATTTACATTATACAGTTGGCAAATAAATACAATAAATTATATGTGAAAGTAAATTATAAAAATATTGTTAAATAATTTTGATAGTTTATTTTTATCAAAAATAAACTTATATTTTGATTTATTTTCACAAAATAATTTTCCTAGGTGAACATAATTTTTGTATCTTTCAGTTATGTAAGTGCTATGGTTCCAGTAAAAACAATGAAAGAGTATGACCTTCTACAAGAAATTACAGTTTTGTTTTCAGAAACAACTCACAGGTAACGTAAAATGCTCATTAAAGCTGAGTTTGAATAAGTGTTATAGACTAAAATTAGATATAGCAATACAGTTAACTGGAATCTTTGTTTCCGTACCTGCATGTTTCTATCCACAAAAATGCTAGTGATTTCTTACATTACACATTGCTTCATGTTACTTAGTAATAGCTTGAAGATTGGGAATCTTTTAAAACTTTGTAGAGCAACTAAAATAGGGTGTTGGCATTGTAAAGTTTACTAATTTAACTTTGAGACTACATTTGTTTGTTTATCAGATCTTTTATTAAATATTTTTCATTTGTACATGTGGCATGTTATCCACTTTGCTAAGTCAAAACAATGTTTGTTATTTACTTGGCTGAGTCAAAACAATGTTTGTTTTATTTAAACCCAGTTTATATAACTTGGCTGAGTCAAAATAATGTTTGTTATCCACTTGGCTGAGTCAAAACAATGTTTGTTATTACTTGGCTGAGTCAAAACAATGTTTGTTTTGCAACAGTTTAGACACAGTTTATATAACATATATTAATCAAACACATGGCTGCGTAAAACCAGAAAATCCAGATTCATACTATCTCAGATACAACACCCAGAGTCAAACCTAGGCTGTGTTTGTGATAGGCAAGTAGGTTAAAGCTGAACAACTATATGTGATGGTTATATACATCTCAGGAAAGTAGGCAAATGCATGGAACTTTAGTATTCATTTAACAGGCTAGGTTATTATTAAATGTAGAAAATTACAAAGAAAAATACATGTAGTTAGAATCAAATGGCTTCATGCTGTTAAAATATAATAAAGGTATTAAAGGTCTGTTGTACATGTATGTCTTGTTGAAAAGAATTTCTGATATGTTTTATATAATGGACATATTTTTGGTTTATTTCCAGAGCATTGACCACTGGGCTACTAAATCAAGACCTAATAGATGATTGTGATCCAGCTTTAATGTTTACTATACCTCGACTAGCTATAATCAGGTAACATGGCTCAACAGCCTATAATGTAATGTCTTCTATACCTTGACTAACTATAGTCAGGTACAATTTGTCTCAAGAGCCAATCATTTTATGTTTTCTATACTTTAATTAGCAATAATCAGGTAACATGGCTCAACAGCCTATAATGTAATGTTTTCTATACCTTGACTAACTATAGTCAGGTACAATATGTCTCAAGAGCCAATCATTTTATGTTTGCTATACCTCAATTAGCTATAATCAGGTAACATGGCTCAACAGCCTATCATGTAATGTTTTCTATACCTTGACTAGCTATAGTCAGGAACAATTTGTCTCAAGAGCCAATCATTTTTAAGTTTTCTTTACCTCAATTAGCTATAATCAGGTAAAATTTGTCTCAAGAGCCAATCATTTAATATTTACAATACATGTAACTTATCCAGCTATAATCAAGTAAAATTACATATATACTGATTTTTTGGGTTTACAGGTCTCAGTGTAATGGCAGAAATTTGCAGTATACAAATAAAAGAACAATTTATATGATTAGATACTGCATTAAATAAATTTATGAAAAATCATTATTTGATTTATCAAATACAAAATTTGCTCTTATGACATCAAATTGAAGGGTATTTTGCTGTAATCAAGTTTATCCTTGCATGTGTAGTTTTGAAAATGTACAAACTACGTATATACAATAAGTCATATAAAACATAAAATCAGTATCATTATATTCTTTTGGTGTTTACCATGCAACTTAATGACTTTTACTTGCAAGTTTAATAATGAATCAAACTTCATTAAAAGTGAAGTGTATACAATATACTTATATACTCAGTTTCCCAGTTTATAATATTAAAATATGTTTTGAATTTGTTATTTCAGTGGTCTGCTTGTATATCCAGAAGGTCCACTAAATCCAGACTTAGAACCTTCAAGTATATCAGAGATGTTTAGACCATTTCAAACTTTACTATTTAAAATCAGGTACATTAAATACCATATACAGTAAAACTTCGATCGCTCGAACGTCGATGCCTCGAATACCCCGGATAACTTGAAGTCATCTGCTGGTCCCGACCAATTTCCTATTATATTCTATGTAAATAAACATCGATGACTCGAACTTCGTTAACTCGAATACCCCTGCTCGCTCGAACAATAAATATTTTTCAAAAGTATAAAGTTAGTGAAAATTCAACTTCTTTCACTTGAATACAAGTTTTGCCAGAAGGAAATGTGGTCCTGGTCACCGAAACAAAACACAAGCTGAAGCCATATTACAGATTTCATCAAAAGTAATAGAGTGGAACGAAATGACTAATCTAGGCGGTAACCTAAAACTAATTAATTAATTATTAATTAACCTACTTAAAGAATGTCGATATGCTCAGTTCTTTAATCTCTTAATCCGATTACGACACTAGGAAGTGTTTGATCGCTATTTTTTAAAACACCTCAGTCGCTCGTGCCTTATAATTGCACATCAGAGGCCCGTTCAAGAGTGCGTATATACGCGATCGCATTGACTTCTAACCGTTCAGGAATGAGTGTATGCGCAAGCGCACGCGAGCAACCGCTATCAATATTTTAAGTTGTTCCCCTTAGATTCAAGATGGCGTCGTAGAGTCAAATATTAAAGAAAATGATCTTAGTGAATTCTGAAAACAACACGCAGTATTGTTTTTTGTCGGTGAAAGTAATGTTAAATCGTTCAAATAAAGGTATTTACGTTTGAATTATTTCAAACATTTGTGAAGATGCATGATATGAGTGTGTTTTTAAGTTTTTTGGGAGGATTTTATCGGTATCTGACCACAGTATAATCAGAACCAAAAATTAAATGACCATTTTGAAAAAAAAACCGATGGAACTATTTAACATACTCTGTATTATCAATAAAAACGAAACGACTTGTTTTTCGTCGTCTAAATATGATGTGGAAGTCAAGGATAAATCAATACTTGGCTGGTCAATTTCAATTTATTTTACAACATTAGTCTCTTCTTCACCGATGGTCGCCATTTTGAATACAACGCGAGTACTCGCTTCAGTTCAATAGACATAAAAATTGTATGCGCGAGTGTAGTGGCGAGCAACCGGTGACTTGAACACGCCTCAGGATTCTGTAATTAACATGCCCTTAGAATATGTATAGTAATGTGTATTATCATTATTTCCCGTGATTAAAACAACTGGTAATGATTGTTTTTTTTATTGTTTTTCTTTAAAGTATTACATGTGCAACAAAGAATAAAGTAAGTTTATTTTGTATCATAACCTGTTGAAATAAAAATAAAGTGCCATATTCTAACCCTGTAGCAATATAACATCATGCGGCAGATTGCAGGTCAACATGTAATTTGAAATGAATTATGTATATTAATGTGACATGTTATTCTTTATTATTATTATTATTATTATTAAAAATATTTCGTGATAGATAATGGAATTTTAATTCGGATTTTTCATAATTTGACCTTTTAGTTTATTTACAAGTAAAACAAATTTAAAGATTCTTTAATGGTCGGTAAACATGAGAATATGAACCTCCAATCATATCTTGATGTTCGATCGCTCAAACCCCCTGATGGCTTGAATATTTAGTCTAAGTCCCTTGGACTTCGAGTCATCGAAGTTCTACTGTATATTTATATATATTAAGATAAAATACCATGAATATTATATATATTTTGAAATTTCAACTGTTTATTGCCAGTTGCCACCTTGCTATTTACATGTCATATTTAAATTTGCTATTTGTCATTGCCATTTTTAGTACAATATCAACATAAATTGTGGCAACCTTAGTTGGAATACTGAACAGTACAAATTATTCAATGTTAAATTGTTTGTTTTGTATAGTGAATCAATAATATTGTGAAGTGTATTATAATCAGTGGCAGGCAGATGAAGAATGACAAGCATTTTAATATGTATATTGGTAATAATAAAAAGTTTGAATGTTTAACAACAAATATATGGGGAGGAGCAGTATCTAAAGGATGGCAAAATTTGATTATTTATACATATGGGTGATTATACCATCCATTGATTGAAGAATTTGGTATTCTCTTCTTTTTGTTCTATCCAAACTTTTGTTATTAAATGGTAATAAAACATTGATTATTTTAAGGGCACGTTAAAAAAAAAATAAAAACCAGTGTTTATACATTTACTAGTGAGAGATCTCATAATAGTTGGCTTGCTTGCTGAAAAGTCCATGGTTTTCTCCATACACTCTGGTTCTGCCATCACATAAATGGTCTTGACATCTTGATAAACCTGTAAGTAAAAGAATATTTACTTGGGTGTAAAACAATAAAACACACATAAACAAGTTGTCTTACAATTTCTGTTTACAGGGAACTTTTATTTACACTTAATGAAGAAGAGCTCAAATCTTTAGAAAAATCTTTGTGTAGTTCAGAAGAACCTGTGTATACTCCAAGCTACAGTCAATCAGATCAGGCTTTACAAACAGACCATGGCTTTGAAGATGGAGTTGAGCAGACAGAGTCTTCAGGACTTGATAATTTGGACAATTTACAAGATTCTGTCCTCATAAATCCTTCTAGTTGTGATAGTCCAGTGACTCCTGTTGCCGACCCATTATTAATATCTTCAGGTTTGTTACATTCTATAAATGGACTTCCTTCTCAAGATTATTCTCCGACTGATACAATTATTAATTCCTTTGAAGTGGAGCCTGAGGAAGCTTTAAATTCAAATTTAAATAAATCTGACAGTAGAGATTCGGGATTGCATAGTGAAAATGTCAGTACTTCAGATACTGTTATAAGTTCAGATCTTACTCTAGTGTCTCCGAGTGATACTTCTACAGCAATGACATTCACTACTGAAAGTAATCCAGAACAAAGGACACCTACGTCATCAACGTCTTTCTTCAGAGAATCATCATCTTGTGTTGACAGTACTGATGAAAATCATCATTTCTGCAGGGAAATAGTTGATGAAGTTGTAGAGACTGTTTGCTTGTTAAGTGAGAGGGTTATCAATACACCTAGTTATAGTCGCCAACATAGTTGGCAGTATAATTTAAATTTGGAAATTCCAAGAATTTCAGTCTCAGACTTAATACAACAACAAGATAGTGAAAGTAGTAGTTCCAATGAGACAGATAAAGAAACCTGTGATGAAAATAGTGAGGAGGTCTTTCATGAATCTCACGATTGTACTCAAGGTTCCTCATCTAGATGTGATAGCACCAGTAGTGCATCTGTTTCAGATAGTGGGTCATGTGATAACACCCATAGTTCATCTGTTTCAGGAAGTGCTTCAAATACTGTCAAACCTGATAAAATCTCAGGAAAAAATCAAAAATGTAAATGTTACACAAATAGTTGTGCCTGTGACAAATCAGAGAGAGAACATGGGACTGTCTCTTCTGATATTGCTGAGGCCAGTTGTTCCCATGGAAACAGTTCTAACAGTGCTACTGGACTGACCCATGATATTGTTAATCAAAAAAGAAGCAGTAAAGTAGATAAGCAGCTTCAGACAGCACAGAAAGTCCCTTTTGAAAGGATATATTGTAAGACAGGATCACAATATGGTGATAGTTCTTCATCAAAAACTAAATCGTCTGATATACAATCAGATATTCCACAAATTCAGAAACAACAGTATGCAGAAAGTAATCTGAGTTCAAGTGTTTCCAGTTGCCATAGTAATTCTTACGAAGGAGAATGGGAACAAGAAAGGTAAGTTGTGGAAATATTACATATTGATGTCTATTAAAAATCTAGGTTTTTATTGTTATTCTTAAACATATATAAACCCCATGTTGTTTAAGTCAGTTAATATTGCTAAATTTAGTGACAGTGGTGTTGCCTAGGTAAAACTAATAATTAGAGTTATTTTAATCAAGTCTGGGATAGTGACTGAGTGACTTTAATTTAGGTCAGCCCCCAGGTAAGTTAGACCTATGATAGTGTAAAATTTGGCACTACACTCTCTGTCATCAGCAATATTGGCAGAAGCCAAATTTTGTTGCCAGGTTGTATATATGCTGGTGTTAAAATCCTCCTACCTGTGTCTGAATCAAAATTCCTGTCATTTCAGAAGTCTGGCCAGTTGAAATTGAAATCGAGCCAAATTTCAGACACTAAATGATCAGACAAAAATAGGAATGGAAAAAATAGTAAGATTTTATAAGCTTGTCCTTAAAAATTCAATAGTGCTTATTTCATACCTTCTAATGTCAGTGTTCAATGATTACAAAGGTTTTATGTAATTTTTTCCCTTTTTATTGACTGGTCTGTCTGTCTATGTCTGTTAATCTGAATTTCCTCTGACCCTAGCATGCTAGCACACTTTATGCCTGGCAGTTTTCTGTAGGGTCAGAACAAATTTTATATAAAAAACCTGGTATTTTTAGATACTAACTGGTGTCAGGAGTGCCGCCTTATTTCACTCCGGGTTGAAAATATTAATGGGAAACATCAACATGATAAAATTGATCCAGATTCTCAAGCCATTGGTGATGACATCTTGAATATACAATTATTTTGGAAGACAAATCATTCATCTAAGTTAATACAGTAATTTTTTCTTCAGTTTCATGAATAAAATCCTGCTTGCCTGTTTGTGTGTGTGTGTGTGTGTGTGTGTGTGTGTGTGTGTGTGTGTGTGTGTGTCCAGATAACACAGGTATTTGGTTCATTCAAAGTTAGGTTTTTCACAAGTTTCACAAACTGTACTTTTACTTTTTATATCTAGTGTTGGTACAAGTGAGACTAGTTCTTACAATTCTGACTGTAATGATGATGAGGAGATAGCTTTAGCCATTTCTGCAGCAGAATTAGCATCCAGAAATGAAGCTCGCTCAAGATTTAGAAGTAGTAGTGATTTAATACACAGGTTGTTTGTATGTGTGTCAGGTAAGTGTCCAATAATAATAAATACTGGGATTTCAAAAGCATGCCTTTAATGTGTTTAAACAGCCAGTGGTATAAGTGGTATAAGAGACATCATTTGGTGTATCTAAAAATTGATCAGCATTCATGTAGACAGTGGTTCAGTGCTGATGATTTTTAGATACTAGATTCAAATATTTGGTATAAGGTATATATCAATAGTATCTCACTTGCAAACTAGCTGTATTGAAATCTGCAGAAATTCATTAAAGCCAGAAACTGAACAGTGAAGTATCTTTTAACAGCAACTACATTTGAATGTAGGATGTACATTGTAGCTTATTACATATAATGTTTAATATTCAAAATATACACAAAACTTTTATGATTCCATTGGTCAGGGTGTCTTGATATTGGTTTACAGTGCATTTAAACAGCACTAGCAGAAACTAGTTTGTTATCATTTCTTGATAGGGTTTATGCAAGAAATTTTTAGCATTTGTTAAATATCCTTTTATGTTGTTGTATGTGAAAGTTACTGAAAAGAAGAAAATTCTACAGGACCAAGATTCAAACCCACTATTTAAAAAATAACATTTTAAAATGTCAACCTGTGCACTGAATCCATTTTAAAGTGATGAAATCAGAAAAAATAACTTGCAACAAATGTAGTTTTCACTCAGAGCAAATGGTGTTGTAAAACACTGTTGGGCTTGTTTCATGTTATTTTAATAACACTTTCATGGCTGAATGTCGTTAGGAAACTCAAACATCTTGGACCATGTTATAAAATTTTAAATCTCACCTCTTATATATCCAGATATAGACCTGTTTTTATCCAAAGGATTCACATCCTTTGTATATGGTGTCTGAATGGTGATGAGAGATACTCCATATATTTTTACAGGTGTGGCTGATCAGCTACAGACAAACTATGCAGGAGATCTGAGAAATATCTTAAAGAGTGTGTTTGATATACATAGTTCTGAGCCATATTATCCCAGTGATACTCGTGATAAGTCTTCTTTAATCAACATATCTGCTGCACATTGGAGATCTCGTGAAGGGGAAAGAAGATCTCGTAATCAAAGAAGTCATAGATCTAGAACTAGGATAAATAAAGGTAGGTAAAGGTTTTTTTGTTTTTTTTAAAGTACAAAAATGATGTGTATTTATCAAAAAACAAAAAAAACAAAAAAAAAAAACAAAAAACAAAAATATTTGTATAAAAATAATATAATAATAATCAAAAAACTACTTACATGTATACCAAGACCTGTTAACAAATCTAGCAAAAAATTCTTAAAACTTCTTCAATTTTGACTTGTCAAAACTACCTAAACTCGTTCAGTAATATGAGATGCAGAGTCTTTGACAAGGTAAAATCTCATATAAAAGGAGAATTAGCTTTCTTAGCTCACAATGAATATTTTCAAATCTGCATCCCAGTTGATGGTAATAACATTACATGTATATTATGTCTCAGTTTATCCAGTTAACTAGTAATTGAATGACCCTTAGTACTGTGGGGCGCTTTGTGACCTACATGTAGTTGTCTAAAACACACACTAACAGGTCACTGGGTCTCCCACTCTCTAGATTTGAATCTCAATCTTGCAGCTCTTATGCTTGCAAGAATACTGGTATGTGCTTATTATTATTGTACTTGTTTTAAGTTTCTTTCCCCACCAAAGTACTGAAAGATTTTATGTAAATGAAAGAATTTGAAGATGGTGTGAAAATCATTACTCAACTCCCATGTTAACTAACCACATTTTTTTGCATTTTTTAACTGGTACCTGTTGTATAATAATTTCAGAGCCACCTAAATGGGTACCAGATGATGAAACATCAGTTTGTACAGCTTGTACTGTTCCATTTACTTTTATACGTCGTAGACATCATTGTCGCAATTGTGGAAAGGTAAGTTTTTATGCTGAAGATAATAACATTAGTCAGAAATACTTTTTTTTTTTTTTTTTTTTTTTTTGCAGTTAGGAAATTTTGAGTCATATTTGAGTTGTATATAGGGAATTCTGTTTTTTTCCAAAATTTTGGGGGCCATAGTGGCCAAGTATTCTAAGTATGTGTATATGCATAACAGTGCCAATCACAGTCTAAGTATAAATCCCACTCTGACAGATCCTTGTGTGAAAGAGTTTATCAATTTGCTTGCAGAAGGTGGCTGGTTTTCTTTGGGCACTCCTGTTTCCTCCACCATTTCTGATTTGGCCACCTTACTATAAGTGAAACAATCTTGACGAGGGCCTAAAACACCAATTCTCCACTCTTCCACTTTCCTTAATTAAATCAGTATTTGCCTTGGTAAATTTATTTCTGTAACAGAAAAAATTATGCAAGATTTTTATTGTAAGTTCTTTGTTAGATAAAAGATGGTTATAAAACAGGTATATTTTATAAGATTCACACCAGCTTATGGTATTTACTATGTACACCAATAAATCCATCAGTATCAGTGGGGTGACTAGAGACAAGTTAGAGTATTAATTTTTAGTAGCAGAGGTAGCCAGTCCTACTAGCCGTCATACTGTTACATGTACATAATGTAATAATAAATGTACATGTTAAAATTACATCAGCAAGAATGATACATAGTGTGTCTAATTTCCATGTTCAGAGATAGACTATCTATTGAGGATAAAAATAAAGTTGGAAGGGAACTCAAGCAGATTTGAATTTTTACAACTGTAGTTTGTAATAGATATAAGTAAGCTTGTTTTTACTGGTATATGAAAATTAACTAATCAACCCTGCTTTAATAGCACCAGTGTTAGATTAAAATGTAAGAGAGACACTAGATGGCTGCAACTAAACATTTTGTATTAGGAGAGCAAGTTTTGTAATTGATAAAATAGACTTGGCTTGAGCCAACACAACCAAGTACATGACACACGTTTATATGTCTGATTGTCATGCATATTGTTGTACATGTAATGTATTAAATGCTATACTGTACTTTGTATTTACAGATATTTTGTGGCAGATGTTCATACAACTTCGTACCATTGCCTCATTACGGACAGACCAAACCAGTGAGAGTTTGTAATCGTTGTTTCTTATTTCAAGTGACGCCTTTCACGGTTACTGAATAGAAATTGTGCCGTCTTCATAAACAGAAACAGATTTAAAAATACAGACATTTAAATACAAAAATATAGACATTAAGATACAGGCTTATTTAAATGCTGTTAGGCTGAAAGGATATATTTAAAATCATTAAATATAAATTTTTTTTTTTTTTACAAATATGTATAAACATTTACAAATATGGTTACATTTCTTCACTGAAGTCAAGGCTTCATTTTCAAAATCTGTTTTGGTAATTTTTTAAACAATGTAGAACAATTATGATTAATAAATTAAGAAGAATCAATCATGGGCATTTGGTTCGTAAAAGGGAGACAACTCTTTGAAATATACATTTTTTATAGTAAGCACAATTAAATACATGTATTTGTTTGATTACTTATAATGTTCATGATAATTACACACAAACAGTCCACTGTAAAATTGAATATCTATTTGTTCTAACTTACACTTTTGTAGATTTCAAGCAAATAATAATACAAGCAAGTGTGTAGATAGGAACCAATTATTACCGAGGCAAAAGATAGAAGTGTCTTGGCTTCAAATCTAGGGTGTCCAAGGTTATGCTTCTCTGTATAAAATTGAATAAATTGCATTAAATGGTGCATTCTGGTGGCACCTGAACTTGATATTTGCTAAGATGGACTGAGTTTTTACCATGGCAGTTGCCACATAGTAAGCTATGCCCCTGGCAAGCAAATAGTTTTACTAACACACTTCTTCAATAATACTAGAAAATTTCTAACATATTAAATCCACAGATAAGGTATATATATATCAGACATGTGGAAATATAAATAAAGATATTTTTGCATACAAAATATGTGATGTATTTATTTACTTTAATGAGGTAAATGACATGTAAGTAGTGTAAAAACTATGATGATGCAGATTTTTATTGCCCAAGGTTTGCTAAGGTTTGGAAACGAGGTGTAGTAATTATTTCCTTTATCATCCCAGCCTTATAACAGTTCAGTTTAATTTTTTTAAAATACCAATAATTTCGTGAATTATGATTCATTTGTTTTCCTTTCAGCCCTAAGAGCAATTCAGAATACAAAAATATCATATTTGTAATAAGATTTGTTACCAATAGTTATACTTACTGTTTTATATGATGTAAGCATTATATATTTATCACCTAATTATCACCTTACACAGCTCTTTACCCAGTACTTATTCTGTTAAGTCATCACATATTTTATACATGTATACAGGTGAATCCGTATTTAAGCCATTTGTATTTATGAGACACATTATTATAAAAGATGTAGAATTTTTATCTCATTTTATCTGTAAAACGTTATTTTAACCTGTATATTAACATACATGTATGATAAAGGCCACTGTCTTTCTCACAAAGATTAATTTTACCAGATTCTGTTAGTTTGATCTTTATGGTAACACCACTTTCCATGTTTATTGTGTTTGTGACAAATTTTGCAAAATTTTCTTTAAAAATCTAAAATACATTGTTCTTCAGTAAAAAATGGTATCTCTTTATCAGGAATTACTACTTGACATGTGTTTTTCTTTCATTTTATGAAAGAAATTTAAAGTTTTCTGTGTTATAATAGATAACTAAAAATGATTACATGTATTTAATTGTTACATTTCTCTCCTGATGATGTAATAACTAGTTTATGGTTAAGCATGTTCATTGTGCGACATGGTTTTTCATAAAAATATACATTTCAATGGGTGTTGCCTTCATTGAAGAAACAGCTGTCATGACATGGACAATCTATTTTCAAATTTACAATTTGTTACTTAGAGAACTAAGAAGTTGGGTAACTGGTAGAAATTTGATTAAATCATGTTATAATTAAAAAGAACGAGATTTACCTGTGTAACGTAAAAAATGCACTAACCATCATACCCATACAAAATTGGTGATTTCGACACATCTTGATTTATTCTGCCATGTGCACTTTGACTATTCATTACTGGACAATAAAACTTTGATAAATGTCTTGTTTCTTTTTTTACAGTAAGTATGTTTTCTTCCATTTTTTGCATAATATGAGTTACTGTTTTAAGTCTTGCTATCAGTAGGTTGACCGACTACTGGTAAGTCCAGCTATCAGTAGTTTGACTGACTACTGGTAATGTGTTGTTACTTACTTGTACTTGGTACATTGAAAAAAATCTCATATAACTTTGTTCTGTCTAACTCAAACATAAAATTATCACTTGACTATTAATCTGTTGATTTTATGATTTTTTTTTTTTTTTTTTTTTTTTTTTTAAATGAAAAATTACTTATATTAAGTTTTATGATAAATTATATATATATATATATATATATATATATATATATATATATATATACATGTATATATATTTTATATATATATAATGTATATAATGAAGATGAGATCTGCACTTTTCGGGTGAGATAAAATTTGAGAAAATCAAAAAAAAAATGAAATTTGAAGCATACGGAAACCTTAAAAATGTAATGAAAATAAAAGTTTAGTCTTAATTTTCAGAAGTGCAGTGATATGATCAGTTTTTTAGTTTCTAAGAAATTAACTGATAGTATTGTATAGGGTAATTTTTCATATATGTAATCTGTTATTATTTATGTTAGTTTAGAGGTACAAGTAATTTTATTGTAGTAATCTCTGATCTTGTGTTCCATGATGTGTTGTTCTTATTGAGTATTTAATTTTTTGTTGTTGTTAAAATTTTATGTTACCGTATTATGATTTCACAATTTGGTTGATTTGCAAGAATAGGTAAGACACCAGAAGAAGCAAACTGGTGGCTGTTCACAGCTAGAATTCATTCAATAATCATATTTTGGATAAGAGAAGCAACTGGTATATTTATTTCCCAGTGGAGCTGGATATAACTGTATGTTTAAATCATGTCATTGAATTCTTTATTTTGAATCCAAGTTTGTTGTCTTTCATTTAAAATATCTGTTACAAAGTTAATGAGTTTTTGATTTGCAATATACATGTAATTTTTTTTTTTTTTTTTTTTTTTTTTTTTTTTTTTTTTTTTTTTTTTTTTTTTTTACAGTACAGAGTACAGGAAATGTAACGGGTGATATCTTTATTCTGTTCTTAAGTGCCTTCAAGTTAATAATGATTTTTTTTATAAACTTCTTTTTAAGATAGTTTATCAGACCATGTAGAAATAACTTTTATGTTGGAAATAGAGGCACATTGATATTGTATTTTACTTTTTAATGAAAAGTTTAAGATCTCAATTGAATGTGTTGATGCCCATACTCTCCTTCCCTTTGATTTTTATGGTAAGAGTAATATTGACTCTCCTTCCCTTTGATTTTTATGGTAAGAGTAATATTGACTCTCCTTCCCTTTGATTTTTATGGTAAGAGTAATATTGACTCTCCTTCCCTTTGATTTTTTTTTTGGTCAGTTTCAATGGTTCTCCCTCCATTTGATTTTAATGGTCAGTGTCATTGACTCTCTATCCCCTTGATTTTTATGATCGGTGTCAGTGACTCTGTCTCCGTTTGACGTTTATGGTTAGTGTCAATGTCTCTCCCTCTCTTTGATTTTCATAGTCAGTGTCAGTGACTCTCCCTCCCTTTGACATTAATGGTTAGTGTCAATGACTCTCCCTCCCTTTGTTTTTATGATCAGCGTCATATTGATTTTTTTTCTGTTTGTTAATTGATGCCTGTCTGTTTCTCATCTTATTTATTGTTTCAGTTATTGATGTTTGTCTCGTCACTACTTAATTTTTTGTTATATAATGACCCACCTGCATTCATCTTCATAAATATTGGTAAACTTAACATACATGTTTTCAGTTTTTCACTAATACACAAATGGTTACTAATTATCCATCAATTGGCCAAAATCTACTTGGTCGTTATGTGTGCTTTTTTTTTCATGGCTTAGTTGGCTTACAAGGGGACTTCTATTTAACTGTAACACATGTAAAACATTCATACTTTGGAACATGCAATTTTTTTATGTTAAAAAACTGGTTATTTGATTATGTGTAAAATTTGATTAAAGGTACATGTATATGCTTTTTCACAATAATTGCAATGTATATTCAGTCTATATTTCATAAAAGGGAATAGTTGGTAGTTATAACAAAGTGTGACATAATTTTGTTTTTTATAAAATTAAAAGCAATTGATTGTATAAAATGAGAATTTACTTTATAATATATCTGGATATTTTTTACATTGGATGTGGAAAAGTTATACATAACATGTAGATAGATCTTTAACAAACTGACAAACGTTACCAAATAAACAGAAGTACGATCAATGTTAGAAACGGGTTACTTTAAATGTTTTAAACTAGAGTTTACAAAATTTGAGCATTCTGTAATTGACTGTTTAAATAGTTTAGACAAACCAAATTAAGTAAAAACTGTCATCAGATTATGAATGACCTATACTGTACTAGATCTGACTGTCTCAATACAAGTGAGATAATTTTAACTCGAGCTTATTTCACTACTACTCCACTCTACTCCATCTCTTTCGGTTTAACAATACATGTCACTGGTGTTTAAAAGCTGTAAAATTTATTTATTAATTTTTACATACAAGTTGTTAAATTTTTAATTTTTTCCCCAAAATGTAAAATTGTTAACATGTGGTTTGTTTTTAATTTTTTTTTCCCAAAACATAAATACCATAACTTCAATATTAATCATGTGTACTTATACTATTATAGTAAATATTTTTTGTAAGAGGTTTATGTAATACAAGCAACAAGCAACATTGTTCCAAGTGAATTTTGACATTAACAGTATGTACTTAACCACATTATCACTACCAGTAATCTTTCCAAAAAAATATTTAAAAATGTTAATACCGGAATTTATTGGACCCATTAAAAATCTAAATAACAAATTAACCTTTATTGCCAAAAATTACACTTTTGTTTCCAATTTCCTGTTAAAAAAAAGATTTAACTTGCACTTTTGTTTCCAATTTCCTTGAAAAATGATATAACTATCCATTTTGATGGCTGTTTGTTTTCTAAACAAGAAAAAATAATAATTTAAAAATCAAATTTAGAATAAGCACATACATTGTACACATGTATATATTCATTATTTAGAAAATTGAGTAAATGGCAAAAATATTTGAAAGGTTGTACTATAGCCAGTTAATAATATAACAATATACATAATTATAATTAAAATGTTTTTAATATTAGAATGATGTACAACATATCCCAGGAAATAATAGACTTAATTATAATAAATATATTATGTATACTATGTATTTTTTCTTGTTGAGACTAAATATATCAATAAAAATGTTGCTTTTGTAAGACTTAGTGTTAATTATTTTTCATTGATTGATTGATTGAAGGATGGATGGATGGATTTATTGATTTATTGATTGATTGATTGATTGATTTTGACCAGTATTTTTTTTATTTACTTCATTATTTGGCATAAATTTTGGTACTTATTACATGTACTTGGCTAAAAATGTTCTGTTGCACCCACCTTTTTTGCAATTTAACTGGAATTCTTTGCCAATGTACTTTATCTTACCATTGATGTCAGATCTTTGTTAAGGAATGTCAAAATTGGGTGACAGGTATATTTACATGTATTAGCGATTTTAATCCAAAATTTATTTTTTCAAAATTTAATGCTTAGTTTTCAAACTGATTACAGTTACAATAGATAATCAAGATGGCAAGAATAGATACACAGTAAGAATAGGTAAAGCACAATAACACAGGTGTCTTTTGTCTGTAAAAAGAATCAGGACATGGAATTTTAGTCTTCTCTAAAAGATTTTCATTTCAAATTTGCTTTTCGCAGAATAAGTGTTTCAGAAAATTTTCAATCAGATATGATTTGAACCCACAATATTGACTTTGAATGAAAATCATCGACAGTGTCTGAATATCATTTCAAAACAATTGTCGACATTTTGATGTTAAATGATGTCTGTCAGAGAATATGTGACTTAAGTTTTTGAAAACATCAAACGAACATTTTTTATATTGATTGTAATATATTGACTAATCTTATTTCTTTTGGATTTGAAATTCCGGTTGCTTTCATAACTAAATTCATATTTGGTAGATATGGCCAGTTATTTCAAGTTTACAACAGACCAGAAAGATATCCCTTGAATAGCATTAAAGTTTTTGTACATGTTTGTAACTTGTGGTTACTTATATGGCTTGTGTTAATAAAAGATAAAACAGATCTTTGATAATAATGTTTGGCAACAATATCCAGGTTATATGTGTAATGGTTACTATGCAGCTTTTTTGGACATTGTTTCAAGTAAATGATAAGATTTTTGACACTTTTAAAAAAGACGTATGTCATGATAGATACTAGCAGTTATTTGACACAATAGGAGATACTGGTACTCTGGTCCTTGCACCACTATCAGGTGTGACAGTCTTGGTGGCTCAGTGGTAGAGTGCACTTCGAGAGCAGGAGATTGTGGGTTTGAACTCCATCAAGTGAAACATAAGACTAAAGTTTGATTACTACTTCTTTACCAGTATAGGACAGAGTTGGGACTTGTTCACCCAATGTCAGAATAATGTGACTGAGTAAGTGGTATGCTTGTTTGAGATGTACTGACTCGGTGAGTTAGCACCTTAACAAAAAGTCACCCTAAGAGTGCTGAATACAAGCCAGAGTGTAATACACACTCACACACACCTAACACATACTCAAACTTGTTCTTTATTTTTTAAAGATGAATAAACTTGCTGTTGTCATGAATAGCCAAAAATTATTCTTGACCTGTAGACATTAAACAGCATTATAATGAACCAACCATCACTATCAGGTGTGCCATGTACTGACAAGTTGGCAGTAAAAGAATTCTATTTGCCCTTAATTTAAAGATAAGACCTTTGATTTAAATTTGCTTTGGTGTTGCTTGCAAACTAATAATACAATTAACTTCAAGCTTCTACATGTTCCACCATATATGACTAAACCATTGTTCAAGGTGACATCTACCTTTTAATTTTATTCACTATGACATTTGTACATTTGGTTGTTGGGGAGGGGTAAAGTTTTGGAATTACAATTTTTGGAAACGCATACAATTACCTTGAATTTTAAGAAATAGTCTTTTTTCAAAGTCAAGACACATTGTTGAACCAAGAGTCATTTATTTCTTTTTTATTAATTTGACCTCTCCAGAGCATAACATGTAGAATATTACATCAGTTTCAGGTCATAACACATGACCATTTATGTTCATTTTAATCTGAGAGCAATGAGTACTATTTACACATACAGATAGACAGACGGATTAGATTATGATTGGAGGAATGAAAATGAACCCGAAACTGACCGCTTTGGTCCTTTACCATTTCAATTTTTAGAATGATCAATTTACTTCCGTGTTTAAGTAAAATGATGATGTATCATGACACGGTAAAGATTTTTCTCTCTCCCTTGCTGTTTCTACAATAAGTACTAAAATTTACACGATATAAAGAAAATTGTATCTATTTTGACTGCTAAACGTCAAAACACAAACACACTCTTACTAGACACGACTGCAGTTAAGGTAAGAGAAATTGACGAAAACAAAACAGAAAGTAGAAACAAGAGAGTAGAAAGCATGGCGATTCGCCAAAAGCCACTTCGCCTTCAGACTATTTTGCCTTAAAACCATTTGTCCCGAGTCAGTTTGACGCATGACCAAGACATTTCGCCTCCAAGTAAAATTTAATTTATTGTATCCCAACCCACCCAATTAATCATTTTGTAAAAAAAAAAAAAAATTCCAAGGAAATGATCAAAATTGCTTGAATTGATAATTTTTTTGTCATTTTAGTTAAAGTTAGAATTTAAGTACACAGTTTAAAAGGAAATATTCCATTGAAACTAGTTCTCACCTTCTGTGCCTTTTATTTGACAATTTTATGGACATTTAATGGATATGACTGCAAGAATGGATGCTATCTGTTTTAGCATTCTGTGTAGTTTTAAGACATCCCTAGGAGTAATCTTTACTTGGAGACTTTATCACACCATTATATTGATCATAAATGGTAATGTAGAGTGTAGACCATGTATCACACTCACTTATTAAAACTGGTAATGATTTGAGATGAAAATAATCCTTAGACATGGCAGATAATCTCATTATACCATTCCATTTGAAATTTCCTTTAAAAACTCGTATCAAGATTTATTTGATCATTTAGCATTAAAACAACAATCTAGCCTGAGAAAGTTTGTCAGTTTATTGCTTTATCTGTACATTCTCATACCTGTCAAGTCACACACATTGCACGTGTGTCACACACATTTTTGAAGTAAATCACACTCACACGCTTAAGTTTAATAAACACATGCATAATATGGAAAATGAAAAACTGATACCCTATATAAGTTGTACGAGTTAAGTTACCGACAGGTATAAGGAGGATGCTATATTTGCCAAAAAAATAATTAAACCCTTGTGGACAGGTAGTTGAATATGGTTAAAATAGGTAATTTGATGCCCTTAAATTCATGAGAAAGCCTAATTATACAACATTGTTTTAAATTTTTTCTCCCAAACCCCCTAGCAATGTGAGACTTCCTCGCACACATTTATCACATGCATGACTCTAAAAGGGCCATGACAGCTATGCATTCTAACATGCCCTGTTAGCTGCAGTGCTTGTCAAGTACTAGGTTTCAACCATTATATGAACACATTATATGCATGCAGTTACCAGTCAAACCGTATTTAGGACCACACTGACCATCACACCATAGAACTTTTATAAAATGCAGGGTCAGATTGAGAATTGATCCATGGATCACATGCACAAGAAACAAGTGTTTTACTAATTAACTGAGTTACTCGGAGTGCCACACAATTTTTTTTAATGTAGTGCAGAATTTGAGATTTCCGTGACTAAGGATAATATGTGTTTACTCGTACTAAGACTCTCTGTCATTATACTTGCAATTTTTGTTTCGCTTTAAAGAAAGAAAAGAGCTGAGACAGTAATACATTTTTTCTCTTTTCAAGGGAAAGGTTAAATTTTTTCTCACTATTTGGGTGCATATTTGAACATTTTAAGTCTTATGTTAATTTTTCAAATTGTACCATACCTAACCATCAAGGTGAAAATGATGAGTCATGTAAATTGGAATATTGGTATTTCATGTTTTTTATTTTTTAGGAATATTAAAGATAAAAGAATAATTCTAATTGGGCAAAACACATGCAGAGTGTGAAAATTAACACTTTTTAAAGTAGATATGTCCAACAAATATACTTCACAAACTAGTGAGGATGTAGCTTCAAGCATAGAAAGTTTTGGTATACAAGAAACAGGATCTCAAGAGGAACCCCAAAACCAGCCCAAACCAAGCATCAGTGAACCTATTTCAGATGCAAGTGAAAAAACAAAAAATGTGTCTGTAGTGACAGAAAACCTTGGTCACACTGAGCCCATCTCAAGCAAAATAGAACAAAAATGGAACAGTTCATTTTCAGGAGTAATGGAATCAAATCCAAGTATTTGTGCTGAGTCTGGAGACAGTGGCAGTGACAAATGTGATGTTAAAGAATCAGATTGTTCTAAATTAATAGATAATCATGTTTCAAACTGTGATAAAAGTTTGACTGATGAAAATAATGATGAAAATTCGGGTCAATCTTTCTCTAGTTCAGAAAGTGATGATGATGATGAATATTTGTCTGCTGAAGAGGAAGGTGACATTGTAATTGATGAACAATCATTGTTGGAATTAGAAAAAAATTTGACAGAAGAAGAGAAAGCTGTATGTATACTTGTATTGTTTTTTTCTTTGAAAATGTTTAAAATGAATATGAAATTTTACCAGTCCTTTGGTGTAAAAAAGATAAAGATTAACATAATGGAATCATATTAAATATAGAGGCTAATTTATGAATAAGTGTTTTCAAAAATAGGAATATTCAATGATCAGTAAGTAATGGTGTTTATAATATATGATAATGGTCTTCTTATATGACCAAGATAACACAATGAAAATTGAAGATTTACGTCATTTTGATGTTTTATCCCAAGTTAAAACTTTTTCTGTCTTAAGATACATATGATATTAAACTTTAATGAATGATGATGACATGTCATAATGACAAATATAATTATGATCCATGTTTCATTAACTTAAGCTTTTTTTTTTTAATTTCCTTTGCAAATATGAATGCAGCCTTGAACATCAAATTCCATACTTTGCATGTTGATTGGTGATAACAAGACACACAAATTGTAAAAAAAAAAAAAAAAAAGAAAATACAAGGTTATCATTATCACAGAAAAATATGTGTCTAAATGCCAAAAATGCCATAAAGCATAAAACTCTTAAAATATTTTTGAGAAATGTCATACAACTAAATTTATCATAAATTTTTAAAAGATTGACAATGATGAACACTTCTGTTTATGTTTCAGTTTATTTAAATATCACCAGGGTTTCAACTTATGCTTTATCAGGCCCAGGTAATTGGTGATAACAAGACACACAAATTGTAAAAAAAAAAGAAGAAAATACAAGGTTATCATTATCAAAGTAAAAATATGTGTCTAAATGCCAAAAATGCCATAAAGCATAAAACTCTTAAAATATTTTTGAGAAATGTCATACAACTAAATTTATCATAAATTTTTAAAAGATTGACAATGATGAACACTTCTGTTTATGTTTCAGTTTATTTAAATATCACCAGGGTTTCAACTTATGCTTTATCAGGCCCAGGTTTGTTATGTAGTTGCTGTTCTTTTGCCAAGGAAATGTATTAAGTATTCAATGATAAAATTTATTGAGATTAATTGTTTGTTACCAGATTGAAATTCTAGCCAGTCCTGTTTTCTACTATAACCACACCACTGAATGTTAATTTTGGTGCTCATTTTAAGTTGAGTTGAGTAATGGTGTTTGACGTCCCGGTCAAGAATATTTCACTTATATCGAGACATCACCAGCTATAGGCGAAATTGCAGAAATTTTGCCTTTGCGTTGCACTGATGGCATTATACAGCAACCTGAGCAGGGTTCTTTATCCTGCCACGCCTTGACACGGGACCTCATTTATTTTAAGTTCCCATCTGAAAGAACTGTGACTTTCATTTTGTAATGCCAATTGCTTGGCTAAAGAACAGTCACTACCCACTTTCAAGTCTTGGATCAGACCCGGCCGGGGGTTTCGAACCCACAACCTCCCACTTACCAACTGAGCAAGGTGCTCATTTTAAGTCATCAGTTTTATTATCATTAGTCCTAATATACGTTTATCTGTTCTTGTCTTGTATACCTTATTTGGATGTTTCTGCCAATGTCTTGTATTGTGGCATGTTCTAGGATGTATTGTCTGCTGCCAAGTGCCATGTTTCCTGCTACAATTTTCTTTCTGCTATTTTTAGGAAAGGAAAAACCAAGCTCAGTCACATAAAGAAGAAGGTAATAAATTATTTAAAGAACAGAATTATAAAGAAGCTATTAAATGTTATGGAAAAGCATTAAGATTGTGTCCTGTAGCTTTCCCTAAAGACAGAGCTATCATGTACTCCAACAGGGCTGCCTGCTGGATGAAATTGGTAAGTTTATACATGTAGTATCTGATTCTGTGACATTTTCTATGTACATGTATATACCTCTCTACTAAACACTCCAAACAGATTATCATATTCTTTGCTAACTGAGGTTGGAGATAAGGTATATCTGTCTCTGTCCATTTGTCTGTCTACTGGTATTTGTATCAGGGCCCATAACTCAATGCTGTCACAGAGGAATTTGATGAAATTTCACACAAATGATCTCCATGGGTCTAAGAATTAGTCCTGACCTTAAACCAAGGTCATATATGAAAGTTCAAAGTCACAGGCTACAGATATGGGGTATTAACATCACATTAGACATTCTAGTTGAGGCAGGTACATGTATGTAGAAGTGTCTGATTTGTATAAGATGCATGAAACCTTTCTAAAATGGACACCTACTCTGAAGATTTTTTCTCGATCAGACAGGGTCTACTTAACACATTAATTGATTTAGAATACATGTTATATCAAAAGTTTGTCCTAAACACTTTTTTAAAAATTACAAAAATTTTATTTGTTGAATTGAAAAAGTAAATAAAATAGTATAATAGTAAATTTTAGAAATGTAATAACTAAGCAATTTGGTCGGTCCTTGGCATATATTCTATACTGTCTGCAAATTACATTTCTGAAACCCTACAATGACTTTCCTTTACTAGCCCCTATAGAAATCAAACGTTAATTAGGAAGATCCTAGAATAAGAAAGTTTGTCTTGATAAAGGTTGTCTCCTCCTGATTCTTTTTAACTGATGTTAATAAATGGGACATAAAACACCATTTATCTTCTTCAATCCACCCACCAGCTTCAACATATATTTTATTTATCATTTAGGACTTTGGATTTGCCAATATGTTACATCATGGTGGTGACAGGGAGACATGATTTCAATTTTTCTATTTTTTTTTTTTTTTTTTTTTTGTGTGTGTGTGTGTGTGTCAAACATTAAAAGAACTTTCACAAAAACATTCATATTGAATCTATATAAAAAAGGCTACCAATAACCTTTGTACATTGGACCTTTTAAGCAGGTACTCTTGTAATTTATACATGGTCTTTATGAAAAAGGTAGTTTTTATAGCAGGTTTTACTGTATTTTAAATAACCAACTTTTGTTTTTTTTCTTTCAGGAACAAAATGATCAAGCTATCGTTGATTCTACCAGTGCTATAGATCTCCATCCACATTATTTAAAGGCAGTATTACGTCGGGCCCAGTTATATGAAAAGGGAGATAAACTAGATGAAGCCTTATCAGATTACCAAAGAGTTCTAGAGTTAGATCCATCAGAACGTACTGCTAGAGCAGCATGCATGGTAACCTAATTTTTACAACTATCTTAAACTTTTGACCCTGTACTTAGGATACATGTATAAAGTTTTTATGGATTTGAAATTAAAGTACTTTGTATAATTAACTGTAAAAAAAGAAACAAACCTATACATAATTGATTAGCATGTTGTAATATGATTGGTTGATGGCTTCTGTTAATTGGATTTTGGTGAAACATGGCCATTGTGTTTATTATTAAAGTGATTTGGTGAAGTTTTAAGTGTGATAAAATATATGCTTAGTTATTAAGCACTTTACAATCTAATCAATATGATAGATCCTGTGATATTGTTTGAACTTAGACAAAACATGGTCAGTGTGTTTTTTGTTAAAATGCTTTGGTCTACTGTGGTTGAGCATTTAATAAAAATAGATTCTGATTAGTTGATGGTGTCCAGATGAGAAACTTTTGTAATTTTTGTTAATTTTATTGGATTTTATAAAACATATGTTGCCACTGTAATCTAGTCAAATGTACCTATATAATAAATCCTGTAATAATGATCACCAGTAGGCAGGTGACATATCAGCATTAGATGACTTCTTGTTAGTACTCCTGTTCAGAGTACTTGTATGAATGAGCTGATGCCATAATCTTGGTTCATGTTTTCATAATATTTTTGTCAGGGTTAAAATATTTATTGGACAGGATTTGTAGATGTGCTTCATTGTTATATTAACAGAATACAGAAGTATGTTTCTTCATATCTTGATATAATTGTTATATACATGTACATGTAGTTTTATAATCAGTGGTCCCAATGTATGTCTATCTTGCATCGTCTTCCCCTATCTCATTTTTGCATTGCTGTGTTGTAGGTTTTAATTCCAGGCACATGTTTTTTCAGCTTCAGAGCTGCTTTCCTTTATTTATTTCATATAGGTCAATGAACAAAGAATAACTAGATATTTAAAATTAAAAAGTTTTTTCAGTTTTCAGTAACAGGTGTATTAATTGTATGCTCAAACATTCTCCACCAAGCCGTTGACCTCTTAGGTGTGTTAAATGTACAACATACCTTATTATGTTATTATAAAACACACTCCTCAATTAAATGCTTTGTTGGTATTTCAGAAACTTCCTGACTTAATTAAAGAAAGAAATGAGAAAATGAAAGAAGAAATGATGAGTAAGGCCATAATACTTTTATTAGAACAAATACAGATTGTACATTTGTCAAAAGTTTAACTTTCCATGCTATATTTCGATGGATATATGTATAGTTGACCATTTTTGCAACACATTTTATTATTTATTTTTTTTTATTTATTTTTTTTTAGATTATTGTTTTATTTTATTTTTTTTTTTTTTTGGGGGGGGGGGGGCAGGGTAGGTGTGGGGGTGGAGTGGGGGGATGCATTACTGAATCATCAAGGATCTCACAAAATCTAAAACATTAGTGTTTAGGGAAGTAGGGAGTAGGTATGGAAAGGTGCCTTTGACATTCCATAGCATATTACTATATAATAGAGTTTGCTTTTAAACAAATATGTGACAGTAGTATAATAAATACTGGTAGGTATGTTGAGCACTTCTTTAAACATTCTACAAGGCAGTATTTGGAATATAGCTGATATGGAATATGCACTATATACATATCAGTGTTCAAAACAGCATGGATTGAAAGTTTATTTACTGAATCTTATTGGAAATGCCTAAAAAACCAGTCTGCCAGCCCAGACCGGTAATTTTTCAGTTAAACCTGTAATATTTTTTAAATCCTTTTATTTATTCTAATAAAAAAAAATTAAAAATTTTGATATTTGGTCTAGCTGGAATTAAACTTATTTTGGACACTGTTAAATATTTAGAAAATATGGTATTTGAATATATCTTTGAAATCATTAATGAACTATTGTGATGGTTTAAACTTATACCATGTGTGAACCTTTTTTGTTGCCCCCTCCCCCACTTTCTTTTAATGCTTATGGTCTCTGATAATCAAAGTCTTAAGGCTATTATTTAATTATTGTGCTAAGTTTAAGTTTTTTTTCAATTCAAAACTTTTCAGATGAAACCTTTAATAAAGGAATTAGTTATTTTACACAGTTGTATTTTTCTATCTTTTAGGCAAATTAAAAGACATTGGAAATATGATTTTACGACCGTTTGGATTATCCACAAATAATTTTCAGATGCAACAAAATCCAGAAACTGGCGGATATTCAGTGCAATTTCAGCAAAATCCTGGCAATGGAAAATAACAACGAGATACAAGGAATAATTTACGAAGAAACGAGAATTATTATTCTACAAAACTACATGATAAGACATGCTTTTTTGTGAAAACTGTCTCTAAATCGATTGTCTATAGATAAATACATAAATGTATAACCTTTTTATAAGGAACAGCAAGCTTAAACTGATTTCTGTTATAACATTTGAATTTTTATATAAAGACCACCTTCTAAAGACTATTTTGGCTTTTATTTTTACATGTAAAAAATTACAATAATGTATAAATTTAGGTGAATTCTTTTTCCAAACATCATTTTCTTGTGTGAAGAAACATATGTTTGACAATTTTCATGAAATTCTGTAAAATACAAGTCGCTTTTTTCGGCCTTTTTCATTTTCAATTCTAGCAACCCAAGGACCGAGGCTTCAAATCCCACTGGGGCCACATTCTTTTTATTTATTTATTTATTTATTTATTTTTTTTTTTTTTTTAATTTCTAAATTTTTTGACTTACAATGGTGCATGGTAGAGATTTTATGAATTTTTACTTTTTAGTGTAATTATTTTTTTGGAAATACATGTGATACTGCAACCCAAGGGTCGAGGGTTCAAATCCCAGTGGAGCCACTTTTTTTTATTATTATTATTATTGTTTTCTTTTTTTTTTTTTTTTTCTGAATTTTTATGACTTACAATGGTGCATGGAAGAATTTTTATGATTTTTTACTTTTTAGGTTACCATAGCTACATTGACCTGAATAGTTGAAAACCTAAAAACAATTTCTTCTCCAAAACCACTTCACTAAGTTAAAATCTGATGTGATATTTGCCATCTAAAGCATCCAAACCAAGTTTGGGAATTCCAACAATTTGTGAAAATTAGGTTACGTGTTTTTGCATTTATTTTTTATACATTGTAAATAGTACTTTTTTTTTTTTACCAAAATTACAAATTTAGGTGAATTCTTTTTCCAAACATCATTTTCTTATGTGAAGAAACATATGTTTAACAATTTTCATAAATTCTGTAAAATACAAGTTGCTTTTTTCGACCTTATTCTTTTTCAATTCTAGCAACTCAAGGGTTGAGGGTTCAAATACCAGTGAGGCCAACTTTTTTTTTTTTTTTTTAAATTTCTGAATTTTATGACTTACAATGGTGCATGGAAGAGATGTTATGAATTTTTACTTTTTAGTGAATTATTATTTTTGAAATACATGTGATACTGATATGTAGATTTAGCTAAAACCTAGATTTTTTTTTTTTTTTATGTTTTACAAAATCATTGTTATCTGACATTATTTAAATTAATTGAACAATTTTTTAAATATAATTTGCAGTTGAATTTTACAATTTTTTAAAAAATATTTTAATTAATGTGTCAAATCTGTAAAGTCTTAAATCCGGATCTGAAAATTGCTCATGTAAGCTTTTGTTATGGATAGGAACTCTGCCACCCATCCATACATCCATCAAAAGACTTCTTCTCAGACACTACTGGTCACATTTCATTCATATTAGTAAATAGCACCTTTAAACCATTGCCATTCTCATTTGTGTTTCTGGTCACTTTGGCTACCAAAAGTAGGTCACAGTGACCTACATGTATATAGCTAAAAACCAAAACAATAAAAATAATGTTATCTGAAACCACTTCTATTGAGGCAACATGTTATGACTTAACCAGGTATTATCAAGACATACCAGTTACATTTAACTCAGGTGAGCAAATTAGGGCCATCTTGGGCCTCTTGTTTCTATTTCATGCAATTTTGAAATTTCAACATTATCTTTTCTGTGAATTTTATTGTGTAACAAATTTTTCATAAATAAAATTTAATCCATAATTATTTGTCACAGGCACTTGGGTCAGATATTTACTTATCTTTTGTACTATTTAGCCTCATATGACAATGTTGTGAACTAAATTGTCAGAAATATTGATTTTATTGCATTTTAAATTTTCTTATTTTTTCTGTATGAAATTTTTAAATTATAATTACCATAATTTTAAACAAGACTTTCACAGATTTAAATGTTTCACCTGGTTAGTTTTTGATTGAGTAGAAAATACATTACTTTAACATAAACTTTCACATTTTGACATGCCGCCACCGCCACCGCCACCTACACCACCGAAAAAGTAACACCTATGTCTGGCCTTATGCCAATGCCAGGCTTAACAAAAACCAGTGAAAAATTTGAAGTAATGCATTTGAAGAGATGACAATTGCTATGGATTAAATGCTTTTGAAGTTGAATCGTTCAATTTTTCTATCTTAAAGATATTTATGGTACCTTTCAATACCTAATACCCTTTTAAACCAAAATGTTGAAAAATTAACAGAAAAACAAAGAAAAATAACGCATCTTTTTTAAGACACTATAAATAACAGAGATTATAATAAATTAATGCCATTTTAATTCATTTCAAATCAAAAGTTTATCAATTAACAAGAGGAAAATGATCTATCAGACAATGATAGAGTGACCCTGTCATAAACAATTACAGAAAACATACTAATAATTCAAACACTTAAATTTTTTTTCAGAAAGATTCTAATATTCATCAGTGTATTAAGTGATCTATACCCACCCATATTATCGTTGTGAAATATTTTTTGAAAACTTTTAAGTTTCAAGGACCAAGAAATAACACAGTTTTCACAAGATATAATGTACCGTTAATGTGACTGATCCATAGCTACTTGAAATAATAATTTAAACAAATATTATAAGTATGTGGTACTTTGCTGAAACTCGTTACTTTTATCAATCATATATGTATTATAAATATCAACCTGTTGTATAATGTTTGGTCCTTTGTTATAAAAACTATTAAGGCAGTTAAAGATTAACTGTATATATTGAATACCAGATACATTTACACAAGTAACCAGTACATCATTCTGTATAATCCAGAGTCTAAATCTGCTCTGTTACCTACGCAATATAGTAGCGGAGCGGATATTGACTCTGGATTATCCAGAATGCCAGTACATACAAACTGTGCTAATTATGGCTCACTATCTTATCATCAATTACTCAGTAACATTCTGGCAGAAACATCATTTTCCATGGAAATGGAATACATACACTAAAACCTGGTTATAATGCCCCTAATTAACTCCTGTATGACAAGCTTGTTTAATTTCAAAAAAAAAAAAAAAAAAAAAAAAAATTTTCTTAGTTAGTCTCAATTTCCCAAACTCCTTTAAAAACAAAAATCAGTTTGAAAAAAAATAGTAGAATTTACTGGATATTTACCAATAAAATAACATCATTGCAGAAATTTACAACATACCTGTAAATGGCTTCTATACAATCAAGGTGAATACAGCAATTAACCTTTTTGCAAAGCCAAATGCAAACAACTGACCTGATTTGAAAAGAATGATAGGATTCAAATTTTCATATGCAGCAATGAAATGAGCATTATCTTCTAAAACAACAGTCTGAATGCTTCATCTGAAGCAATCCTTTCACAATAAGTATTATTTTCTCTGTGCCAAAATTTAAGTGCTCAATTTATTAGAATGTTTAAAGTACTGTATAAGTATTTATACTGGCATGTATTATATTTGGCTCTCCCGAGGGTTTCAAACATTTACTGTGTATTAATATTGGTGCTGTCATTGTTTCCCCCTTAGACAGGTGAGCTAAAATAATTTAGAAGTGTATTAATGTTGGCGGAAATTTATTTAACACAAAAAGTGCCAATATTAATACACAGCCAAAATAAATATAATATACAGTACATACCGTAAATAATGATTTGTATTAACATCAAACATGTCAAAATTGTATTAACATCAAACATGTCAAACAAGAATGACAAATCAAATCTATGATTAATTCTTTATCAAAATTAAACATTATGCAATTCTATAATATCAACATTATATTCCATCTTAGAAAATTCAATAATAAAAGATAAATAAAATTAACCAGTTAACCATCATGCACAATGTCTTAAAATGAAAACTATAATCAGCTTCAATACTACAGTAGATCACATTAACTCCAGGTAAATTCAAACCATAATCTATTTTGAAACATAAATTAAAGTGATAAGATGGCTTTCTAAATTTGTAGTTCTGGCCTTTTAGTACAATGGGTTTGTGATATCCACAGAATAATCCAATTTCTACCTAAATACATCAATTAATGCAGTTCAATCTTAAAAAGAAATTACATGTATAATGTACATAAACATTATGGATGATTATATGGTATGCAAGTGAACTCCATTGATAAGTACAATGTGTGTGTGTGATTGTGTCCTAGTAGTTGCTATGGTTACCACAAAAAATTAAATCTTCCTTTAAAAAATTGACATATACATGTAGAATGCAAGTCACCCATCTCATTAAAGGGTTTTTTTTTTTTGATACATGGTTGACACACCCCTTCTTCATATTGGGTCTATCATGCATTACATAGTGTTAAAATCAATTGGGATTAAATGCTAATTATAGAAAATAAAATTAATAGGAAAACACAGTAAATATAGGTTTTGAACTTTGAGATCTGTTTTTGGTCTAACATTAAGATCAACAGCCTTGTGACATCTCTTCATATTTGATAACTCAAACACCAGAATCAGAATCTCTTGCATTGCAAATCTGTCATGTATGTAAAATGAGAGTTAATACTAAAATCAACTCAAAATGTGGAAATGTATTTGGCTTAAATGGAAAATAAGTTGCTGTTTTCTTGTGACACTTAACATAAGTGCAAAATACATTACACTGAAATTTTATAAAATTAACATAAGGTGCACCTAAAACAGTTAACACAATTCCTTGTAGCTAGGTTATCATACACAACCTGCCTAAATTAAACAGAAAACTTTCACATTCTGTTTGGATTACTGATCTTACAATTACACACACACACACACACACACACACACACACACACACACACAGAGTCTATTGATAAATGCATTGTATTTATTAGCTAACACAACCAGATTATCACAAGTACAGTATTATGTGTACAGTATTATGTTTCGATGAGCAGAACTTCACATTCTGTAAATGAACTCTAAAGCAAAAAAAAATTGTGTTGTTACAAACAGTATAAAACTACAGTAGATGAATTCTAAGTATACAACTTACTATTGTAAAGCGGGAAAGTTGAGCAAGGTACTAATATTGGCATTTTTGGCAATTAGTTCAAAATCTCCATAATTGAAATCCCTAATAATTAGAGAAAATTTAGTGATTAATGTTTCACCATAGTCTGAGTTCCGTAAGTACCCAACAAAGAACTCCCACAAAACTTAATCAAAAAAATATCCACTCACATTTCATTTATAAGCTGCTTATATAATATGCATGAAGTAACTGAAGTGCAATGAATAATTTCCAAATCATTAATCAATTTCAGTATACTTATGCAGCTATGTCCTTGACCTTTGAACATATATGACCTCGAACCATATATGATTGTCATGTTAATACCTACAATATTCTAATATACATGCCTATGCATGAAATTAATAGCTTTAAGATAATTAATAATTTTAGTATTCCTATGTTGATATGACCTTGACCTTTGAACATATGACCTTGATTGTTGTCGCAATACCTACAATATTCTAATATATATTTCTATACAAAAAGTCAATAGTTTTCAAGATAATTAGCAAATTAAGTCTTTTCTGCAGCTGTGACCTTGACCTTTCAACAAAAGACCTTACAGTACATATTAAAATGATTGTTAAGTCAATACCTAAAATATATACATGCCTATGCGAAAATTTAATAGTTTTCAAGATATAGTGACAAATACATGTATATAATTTTTTAGCAATTTACCCACTAAGTGCCTTGCCATTTCCCCATTTTGAGCCCCATGGTTACCATTTTTGCAAATCTAAAATTAGATGACCTAAGATTGTTAGAAATGAAATAACTAAGGTATATCTCTTGGACATTCAGAGGAGAAGATTTTAAAAGTTTTTCACTACTCCCCCCCCCCCCTTATGGGGCCCTAAGGATACATAACTCCCTCAATTGTGCAAATCTGAATGGGCTTCACCCAGGCATGAATGGTTACCAAGTTTCATTAAATTTGGCCCAGTGGTTTTGGAGGAGAAGATTAAAGTGTAAAAAGTTACTCATGACGGATGAAGATGGATAGCAATAGCTCATCTGAGCTTTTAGCTCAGGTGACCTAAAAACTTGCATTTCTTTTTTCCACTAGTATATGTTGATGCACTTTCCCCAAATCATCACCAGGAGTCTTTTCTCAAAATTATGAAATAGAAAAAAAAATCTGCACTGTTCATTACACAAAACGCCTTTATTATTACCCTGTATATTCCAATTCTAGCATTAAACATGTAATTATAACATATACAACTCATTTTAGTAAATAATTAAGTAATTATACAAGTAATTATGCTTCTGAAAAATCTCTTAACTGAATAAATGACAAGAATTTGGCTATGTAAATATGTAAACAATCACCATATGACAATTTAAGAAAAACAAAAATTAAAACAATTTGTTGAATTTGAAGTTTATAGTCTTTATTTGATAAGCTTATCAAACTAAACCCAATCCTAACATAATTGATATGAGGTAACTGAATTCTTGACTTCTCGAAAAGTTCATCATTAATCAAATCACACACACACACACACACACACACACACACACACACGCCTTTTAATGCTGCTTAAAAATCAACCTCATACTACAAATTAATACATGTACCGGTAATTGGTTTTACTAGATTTGTATGTAACAGGGAGGAGGAAACAGTTCTCAAGTTAATTTAGCTTGTCTAGGTCACATATATAGTTCTCAAGTAAATCTAGATTGTATATATCACATAGTTCTCAACTAAATCTAGCTTGTCTAGGTCACAGAGTTCTCAAGTAAATCTAGCTGTCTAGGTCACAGAGTTCTCAAGTAAATTTAGCTTGTCTAGGTCACAGAGTTCTCAAGTAAATCTAGCTTGTATGTATCACACAGTTCTCCAGTGAATCTAGCTTGTCTATATCACATAGTTCTCAAATGAATCTAGACTGTCTACATCACATAGTTCTCAAGTTAATTTAGCTTTTCTATATCACAAACATGTAGTTCTCAAGTGAATCTAGCTTGTCAATATAATAGTTCTCAAGTAAATCTAGACTGTCTAGGTCACATAGTTCTCAAGTAAATTTAGCTTGTCTAGGTCACATAGTTCTCAAGTGAATCTAGCTTGTATATATCACATAGTTCTCAAGTAAATCTAGCCTGTCAATATCATAGTTCTCAAGTAAATCTAGCTGGTCTATATCACATAGTTCTTAAGTAAATCTGGCTTGTCTATATCACATACTTCTTAAGTAAATGTAGCTTTCTAGGTCACATAGTTCTCAAGTAAATCTAGCCTGTCTAGGTCACATAGTTTGCAAGTAAATCTACCTTGTCTATATCACATAGTTCTCAAGTATATCTTGTTTGCCTTGATCACAAAGTTCTCAAGTAAATCAGTCATATAAGGTTGTTTTAGCCTGGATGGAATCGTCTTATATTTCAACTTTTGTACAGTCAATATAGATAAATTCACCAGAGAGCTAATGCCACTATAATTTGTATGAAATGACCATACCATTGTAGCACTTGTGTATGCATACCAAGCAATGTCAAAAGATCATTATCCAGTGAGGTACAGTAGAACTTCGATAACTCAAACTTCGATATCTCGAATACCACGGATAACTCGAAGTCTTTATTTTGTCCCGACCCGTTTTCTATATAAATTATATTAGGAAAACTTCGATAACTCAAACTTCTATAATTCGAATACCCCCGATAACTCGAAGTAAAAATTCGGTCTGTAGCTTAAAAAATTTTTAAAATTAACTTCAAAAACTCGAATTTTTCAAACAATGTATGATCAATGGCCCGTTTAATAAAACGATCAGAGAAACCACATATCGGTAATTAGGCTACCATTATAGTAGAGAAATCAACCGAGTAGTTCTTGTTATCTACCGTATTAATTAGTATCAATTAACGGATTAACAATCAGTACCGTCACGGACAATTAAGCCTAACAGGTATGCTTATCCGCTACTCTAATAAAAGAAGCCGAATAGGCCCTAATATGCGGCCGTCGATAAATTTTGACTTAAGTTCTCCAAGTTTAATAAAAACAACTAACCCCGTTGTACTCACGACTGCATTCAAATCTCAAATGACATATTACACTGTTTATAATTTCATTAACATTCTGTTAGTATTTTCTAACGAATGTAAAAAATAAGCGTTTTGGTAAACATGTATATATATATCTAATTTCTGATTTCGTTGTTTGTATATATCGCGGTTTTAAAATAAAATAACACGTTTCGCACGCTTTTACTGTCAATATCAATTCTTTAATATATTCTTTATCATATTTTCTTTAAAAAGTATCTTTTACTTGTTTTACATTCGAGTAAAGGTAACTGTTTTAAATATCAAGATTTCTGTAGTGGAAAACATATATTAAGGTGACACCATTCTTGGACATCATCCTTCAACTTCGATAACTCGAACACCCCGATAACTCGAAGTCCCCAGTGAAGTCCCGAGCACTTCGAGTTATCGAAGTTCTACTGTAAAATGGTTAAGTTGTCTTGAGGAAAATTAGTACCGATAATATAAGTAAATTTATATTCTTTGAAAATAATGTTTTATCCATAGTAAATAGACAATTAATTTTATTCACAGGTTTTTACTTACTGACCATGATAAAAAAAAAATAAAATAAAATTCAAAACAGCATTCAAATTTACAAGTTGATAATAACCATACAAAACAATGGTGTATGAACTAAAACCTATATTCATGTTGAACTTCTAGACAAAATGTAATTTTACTTGTAAATTATAAAATATCAACAGCCATATTACTTTGAATCAGTCTTCACATTCTGTATTTTTTAAATCAAATACTGACTGTGGATTTATTATTTTTACAGGGATCAATTTTTATAATTATTTTTTAAAAAAAATTAAAATTTGATATGAAAAACTGATGTCAATTTTTGACCGTATGCCCAAAATATAGATATGTGTATATACATGTACATGTATATTCACACACACACACACACACACACACACACACACACACACACACACACACACACACGTGTGCACATGCTTAATTACAAAAAAAAAAAAAAAAAAAGGATCCCTTTAAAATAATACAACTCACAGTATACTATGATATAGTTATATAGTTATCATCAATAAATCCTGACACTTTAATACTGCACTTTAACACACAGAAGACTAAATATCTGTGCTATTTTCATGACTAGATACACCACTGATTTAAACATCTTCATGAACTACACCAAACTTCCAGCTTTAAACTAAAAAAAAAGACAAAAAATTTATATTATGGGATAGCCTCTACCAAAATACTGCTTAAGGATCACAGTCCCACAGTCTAGGTTTAAATCTCACTGGAGGTAGTTCCATAGTGAGAGAAAATTTTCCAGTTCCCTTGCTGGGTGAAGGTTGGTGGTTTTCTCGAGTAACTTGGATTTTCTTTGCCATTCTAGAATTGATCAACTTTATATAACTAAAAATAATCTTGACTAAAGAATACACACCATTCACTCAATCATCTGCTCCTAAATATGCTAATTATATTATCATGATTGAATTAATAATTCTAAAATCAAGTCCATTATTTTTATTTCAAGTTTCAAAGAAACTCTGGAACCACATCTGTATGCAATTAACTATTATATAAATAATCTGCACCCTTAATTTTATACCCTGCTAACAGACAGTAATGCAGAGGTCCATTCAAGATACACTATGTATGCTTGTGCATTGACTGTAAGCCATTCAGGAATGTATATTCGTGCGAGCACTATCAATATTTTAAGGTTGTTCGCCTAAGATTCAAGATGGTGTCCCTCGGACAAAGTTTGTAAGATATGGCTTAAATAAATTCTGAAACCAGCATGTGTTTCAATTTATATGTCAGTGCAAGTGTATGGTATATTTTGTAGAAGGGATTTGAATGATAGGATTAGTTAAAACTACAGTTCGCCAATTCAATTTATATTTGACATTTTCTCTCCCATCAAGTGTCGGTGTCCAAATCTAAGAGAGACTATTTTTAAAACATCTACATGATTATG
The DNA here is from genome assembly GCA_029721355.1 of Tegillarca granosa. Taxonomy (NCBI): domain Eukaryota; kingdom Metazoa; phylum Mollusca; class Bivalvia; order Arcoida; family Arcidae; genus Tegillarca; species Tegillarca granosa. Next base: position 23,866,116 of record CM056605.1, read on the forward strand.
ATGATTTACATTCAACTTGAGTACTCGCCTGCATTCAATAGACATAAAAATTGTACTCACAAGCCCAGTGGAAAGCAACCAGTATCTTGAACACGCCTCAGTTTGACAAAAACCTCTTGAAAACTTTGAAAAAAAAACACACACACACAAACACACACACACACACACACACACACACACACACACACACATTCAGATACAGCTGAATTACACATTAAGCACATATGTATCCAGATGCAGCTTAACTGTACAACTATATATAGTAAATTATACATATGTGAGAGAATTTTTAACTGAGAATTTTCTTATTAATATTATGTGGCTGATGATAAAAATACTAACCATGCAAGCTATATGTCAAATTCGGCAAAATCAATTTGATGTGTGCTTGTTATACTTTGAGCTGCTATTGTGGCCTGCTTAATTGCCATCTTGTAAGGTCCTTTCTTCTTTTTATTGTATCGTACTTTAAAATCTTCAACAAAAGGATATAAGTCTGAGCACTGAATGTGTGACATAGTTGAAGACCCAAACCACTGAGACATGAGCTAATTGCCTTAAAACAAGACCATTGTCTCTCTGGCTTGTACTGATTGATAAAACACGCCCTGGCCACCAGGGAAATCCTTGAATTTTACCCCAAACAATATCCCCTACATGAATTTTTCTCCCATCTGAGGTCACACATTTATTGACTTCCCGAGTCTGTATTTTCATCATCAATGGACGAAAAAGGTCCAAATTTGAATTGTTTGGAGGGCCTTCCTCCATTTCTTCCTCTTCATTTGGTTCACATTCTTGAATATCAATTTCAAAACTTTCCTCTAATTTTTCCTCATTTTCACTAGAACTCTGAGTAGACACAATAGAATAAGATGACTCATTATCTGATGCTGAATTTTCTTCTTCAGTCAAAGATTCCACTGACTGAGATTTTTCTTTACTTCGAAGTTTATACTCCTTTTGACTTCCTGATTTTTCACTATTAATATCTAAACATGAATCATCTTCCTTTTTAGGGAACAATTCATTATTGCACTGTACAGAATTATTTGTATCCCTTCGTGGAGAGAGAGTTCTAATTGCTGTCACATCTCTCCTTGGTGACAACCCTTTATTCTGTCGCCAAGTGTACAACAGTCTTGGTCTTTGATTTGATGAAAGCAATTCGTTTTGTGATGTGTCAATGTTTTCATTTTCAATACCATCTAACAAGTCTCTATCTCGATTGGATACTTCGTTGTCATGAATACCACCGTGTTTATGTTTGTGTTTCCTCTTGTGTTTTTTATGATGACTAATAGTTACACCGTGATCACTCTCTATTTCAACTGATTTTTCAACAATGTCCAGTAAATCTTCTCTTGATTTTTCTCGCTCCTTGAATTTTTTTGTGACCTTCTTAATTTTCTTATGACTCGAGGTATCTTCAGAATCATCATCTGCACTCATATTAGTGTCTTCTGCTTGAGAAGTGTCACCACCCTCCCCACTTCCACCACCATCAACCTCGTCCCCATGAATTCTTGGAGGTATCTGAACCACTGTGCCTTCTCCTATTGATATTTTTATAAAAGGGCTAGCTCTAGTATTTAAGTTTATGGTAGAGGACTTAATAGCATTAACATTAACAGTAGACATCTTTGATGTGTTAACATTAACTGTTGAACTGGTGGAAACATTAACGGTTGAAGTTTTGATAGTATTTACATTAATTGTAGCAGACTTAGAAGAGGTAACATTTACAGTTGATGTTTTTGATGGGGAAGATGTGACCGTCAAACTAGAAGTCTGTTTTGTGATAACTGGTTTTGAATCAATCGTGACAGAACATGATTTAAGAGCATTTTCTGCTTTGACTGAATTTAAATTCACTACTGGATGAACTGCAACTGAGGGTTTTGTACCTAAAGAATTCAAAGTTGTCCGAAGGTTTGGTGTTGATTCAGACTTCACTGTTTTATTTGCTGATTTGGCATCTCGTGATGGTAACTGTCTTTTTGAACGCAATTCAACTTTATTTGATGAGGAGGGCATTTCAACAGATTTACTCAAATTCTGTTTTGGTGCCCCTGTCAAAGTTACAATTCCTTTATCTGTTTCATAACAGGAAGCTTTACAGTTGCTACAAAGCATCTGACGAGGTCGAAGACGTATTTTACTAACAGGTTTGTCTTTTTGTGATTTGATTAATGCATTCTGGTTCTGATTCCGAGTTTTAAATTCATTTTGATTGGTGGTATTATTGTTGTTATAGTAACTGTGACGTAGGATAGTTGCTGCAGATTCATACTGGGGATCTTCATCTGACTTCAGAACTGGAGATCTTTTTGATTTTCCAGAATCATTGCTGTGTGGGAAGCAAACTCCATGTGGAACATTCCTAAAATTATGAAAAAAAGCATTAAAAGTTTTTAAAAGGAACATACTGTAGCCTATTCAGTGAAGAACATTATAGCTATAGTTTATCCTGTTTGTGATGGGGGTCCAAGTGGCCAAGTGGTGACAGGGGTCCAAGTGGTCAAGTGGTGATGGGGACCTATGTAGCTAAGTGGTAATGGGGACCTATGTATCCAAGTGGTGATAGGGACCTATGTAGTCACGTGATAATGTGAGTCTATGTAGCAAGTGGTGATGGGGGCCTATGTAGCCAAGTGGTGATGGGGTCTATGTAGCCAAGTGGTGATGGGGGCCTATGTAGCCAAGTGGTGATGGGGGTCTAAGTGGCCAACAAGTAGATAAATTTCTTATTTTATTTTTTATTTATGTTGTTTTTTTTTTTTTTTGGTTTTTTTTTTTAATTTATTTATTATTTTTGTTTATAATTTTTTCCCTCAACATTACACATTAACAATGTAAGAAGATACAAAATTCTATTCACAAGGATATAAGGTATAATATCTGATATACTAACCATAATATTCAGGTATATTACAAAAATATGCTTACTAATACATCTTGCAGTATTTGTGATATAATTTTTCATTCTTATCATTGTTATTATTATTATTTATTTATTAATTTTTTTTCTGCAAATTAAAAATTTGGGCCATCACTAAATAAATCAAGTTTACCAGTTTTACGACACAATTTAACTACCAGTAGTTGAAAAACTTATTTATATGCGTAAAAATAAGCACAAAGATTTATGAAATAAAATACATTATAATCATGAATTTGATACTTTTTAAAATGGTTTGATATTTCGCAATTAACTTTTAACATGTCTGTTTGGCAAGTTGTTGGTAAATGACATGCATGTTTCCATGGCAACTTAAAGGTAAATGTTTGTGAAGAATGTTGATCAAGTATTTCACACTTTCTATGAATAATGTTTTGAATGGGAAAATTTTCAACCTTTTGAGATTTCATATTCAATGGAATGATTGTTCTAGATGAACCTTAATGCAATTTATATTATTGCAGTAAGGATCAGATGGAGTAAATAATGGTGTTCATGTCTTCTGTGGTACTGTCACAAATAGCAGGGAGTGGTAGTTTAGTGTAGACTAGGAATTTTATAGCACATATCTTACAGTGCTTGATAGAAGGACACTAGCATATTATATACTCAGTCATCTGAGGATATTGAAACCATCATATTGTATACTTTAAATTTCTTAGTTATGCATTGCACAAAATAAAACCTGGAATGCACAAGAATGAAAGAAAAGTCAATAGCATACTATAAACAAACATCATCACTCTGTATATACATGGTATACTGGAGAGGATGCCAGCACAGACCAGTTATGACCAGAAATGTAAAAATGGTGGTGAATCTCATGTTTTCGTGTGTCATTTCCTTCCAAAAAGATAAAATGATGTGGAGAAATATAATAAACGACATTTAATATATCAAAAGTCCCATCATAAAACTTTTATAAATATACAGAGAAAAACAGATGGGGATGTCATTTGCAAAACTCTTATGTGTCACTTTTTAACCACTTTGTCTATGGTCACCTTTTGTTTGCATCAAGTAATATCCCCCTGAATGTTTTTGTGTCTGTTTCCAGGCACACAATGAGCACATCGTTTATGCATTCTTCGACTACTACGGTCCACTTTGAGCCCTTTGAAATGACCCCGTGTCGCCTTTTCAGAGCCGCCATTTTTATTTTTAGGGTCTCTCCATTGAGTTTTTATTGCACTGCGCATGCGCGTTTGTGATTCCTCTGTTTTGAGTTATTTTCTCGACATTTCTTGATTTAGAAGGTATTGTCATTAAATCTAGTTAAATATCGAATGAAATTAAAACGCAGCACGTTATTAAAATCTACTCTATATATTTCTACGACAAAATTATTAAAAAGGTCGATTTAGTGGCGTAAGGGAGGTAACTGCAACTGCAAAACGTTTTTCCGATAATCATTTTATCTGCTGACAGACCGAAGTTCTTTCTATCTTACTCCAATTGCTTTACTCTAGCATTTGGTTTGCGTATTGCTGTAGTGTATTTTTAAGCTTATATCTACCAAAAATCTAAAATTACTTAATGCAGTTTTACATCACGTTTTGCTATAGCTTCATATATTTAAATAAATAAGTTATAAATATCAGTTAATTATGATTTTATGTTCATTATGTTTGTTAAATTATTTTTACGTTTGCCAAAACAAACTATTGCAATTGAGTTTGAGCAATAAAGATGGAGATGATTTTTCTGACATTGCTAACTCGGATCATTTTAAATAGATTAGATTATTGATATTTTACGTCCAGCTAACTCGGACAAAGTGCCTGTAAACTTGCTACTAAAACTGGCAGTTGGCAGATGTAATAATTTATATTTTTAACAGGGTAATTATGTTTAAGTTGTGATAAAAACCATATTGCAGAGAATATACCTAAAGCAGATATAAATCATTTAATGAAATTTACAAATCACAATTATTTTTTTTTAAATATTCAGATTCAAAATCAAAAAAACGTTAGGAATAAATAACTCATTTAATATCTATGAAAAACTTTTTGATACGTTAATTCCACCTATTCTATTATATTGTAGTTGAATATGGGGAGCATACAGCCCAGGCAAGGACACCAAACCATTCGAATTACTACATTCTAAATTTTTAAAAGAAATTCTAGGAGTCCATTCAAAAACTAGTAATAATGCAGTAAGACACGAACTTAAACGATTACCTTTAAAAACAAAAATCATCTTTACTATGATAAAATATCTGTAACATGTAACAGAAAATAAATCAAGTTTACTCTACAAAGTCTTCGAACATACAATGGCTACTAATAGTTGGACCAAAAAACTTAAATTAATATTAGATCATCTAGGATACTCCTATCTATTTACCAATCCCTCTTTAATTCAACAACATTTACCATATATCAAACAAAGAATAAATGATATAGCTGAAATAGAGCAAATCAATCAGATAAAACCGTCAAGTAAATTAAAAATACTAAATGAAATTCTCGGTTCAAAAACTAATTCAGAATACATAAATATATTATTTAATTACTCTGACAGATCTACCATTGCTAAATTCAGAAGTGCCCACAAACTTATGATTGAAATTGGGAGATACACTAATATAGACTTTGACAACAGGTTATGCACTTGTTGCAATATGAATTGCGTAGAAGATGAAATACATTTTTTATTTCACTGCCCTCTTTATACACAAAATAGACTCATCTTCTTTTCTAAAATCAGGAACTTTCCACCCTTCTTTCCATCAACTAAATTCAAAAATAAAAATTCAATTGCTTCTCAACAGTGATAAAAGAGAAATACTAAAAATAACATCAAATTTTATAAACGACTGTCTAGAAATACCAAAGACCAACATCACATAACATGCACCTTGCAATATTACATCCCTTTTTGCTAAATGTTAATTCAGTAATATTTGTAATTGTATCATCTAATTTTGATTCGTGTTCATTATGTTTGTTGTATTATTTTTATTTTATATCTGCCATAACTAATTAATGTAATTGAGTTTGTGCAATAAAGATTATTATTATTATTATTATTATTATTATTATTATTATAAAAGGAATAAATAAATAAATAAATTAAATTAAATTTATTAATTAAATTTACAAATGGTCGTGTCAACTAGAAAATTTAAAATTATCCCCTGTGTCTCTGTAACTTTTTGGAGAGAATGGTCTAAAAGTGTGTGTGTGTGTGTGTGTGTGTGTGTGTGTGTGTGTGTGTGTGTGTGCGTACGTGTGTGTGTGTGTGTGTGTATCTTGCTCCAAAACATTATCGAACCTGTTTGATTGCATTTTAGCATTTTATACACGTTAGGTTAAGACATTCTATACCTATGTGATTACATTTTGTACCTATGTGATTTCATTTTTACCTGTCTGATAACATTTTGTACCAGTGTGGAAAAATGATTTTTACCTGTGTGATAATGAAAAGTCAACATGTTTGACCACATGGTATTTTCCGGTTACATTTCTATGCGGACAAATATTTTATTCATATTGGGAAATTTTGTTTAATTGGGAATAAATTAAATAAGCATTAACGACAATAATAATAATAATAATAATAATAATAATAATAATAATAATAATAATAATAATAATATCATCATCATCATCATCATCATCATCATCATATTATCATCATCATCATCATCATCATCATCATCATCATCATCATCATCATCATTATTATTATTATTATTATTATTATTATTATTATTATTATTATTATTATTGTTGTTGTTGTTGTTGTTGTTGCAGTTAAATTTAAGTTTTAATACCTGGTTACAGCAAGACCTTAAAGCTGCATTAAGTTTTCCAAAGAAAAAATTAAAACGGTGCTAATCTAATTAATGATGTTCCTAATGAACAATGTTACATTTGGTTCAACGATAAAAGCTCGAATAAATACAGAAATAACAGTATTTACCCAGCGAAATGCAGCATTTTGGATCTCAAATTAGAACATGGTTACGTCATCAAAACCCGGGTCATTAAAACACAACTTTCAAAACGGCGAAATACGATAAATTAAACACACAACTTCGTTGAATTTGTCATTTGTGCTTTAGTAAAGGGAACATAACACCATTTCAAATACATCTGGTTATTAATGAAGGACAATTAATGCAATCTGTCATGTTTCACCTTCGATTCTAGGGTTTTCCGTACATCCGTGCGCATGCTCCAAGCTCATAATTAACATCGTAAAACATTGACCAACCGGTCAGAGGATTCCGTTTATTTACAGCTAAAAGAAATGAAATTTTAGAAAATGAATGTCACGGATCGTGGTAAGAAGATATCTATTTTTAAAAATATATATTTTTAGAAAATCAAAAAAAAATTCAGAAAATTGAAAACCTTAATGCAGCTTTAATAACTATTTATCACTTATATTCAAAATGCTATCACTATGATTAAGAACTTCCAAAGTCCTAAGTACAGGCTAAGGTGTAAATAAAGTACGGTAATTTTATTAACAACAGTTATAAATATAGCGTTGTTCTACTGATAGAGCGTAATGTCAAATTTGTAAAATTTGTAAATTTTGTTAATTTTGTAAAATTTGTAAATTTTGTAAATTTTGTATATTTTTTATAAATTTTGTAAATTTTGTTAATTTTGTTCAGTTTCAGCAAATAAAACAATATCAAAAACACATAACAATAAACATATCATTTTATACCAATATAAGAAAATTTCGAGTATACTGCTATTATGCTATATCCTGAAAAAAGGATAAAGGATTGCCGACAAATACTGGATTTGCCAATTAAAAATTCCGACTGAAATATGAATGGGTTTTCTATTAAGATTTTACAACTTGACCGGACAGTTCTCGGGGTTTTTCGTTACATAATACATGACTTCTCTTGGCAAACAAAAAACTAAAAATAAGATTTTTATCTTTTAAACCATTTTATTTTGCATATAATGTCTCAAATGTATTAGGCTTGTCTGGTAAACTTTTTAAATAAAATGACAACATAGAAATTACACTTGGTAAAAACAGTGCTTTTGTACAAAAAACCCCGAAAATTCAGAGGTTTTTTCCCCATCATTGTAATATCTAAATAGGAAAATGATTCACGATGACTCGGAACATTTAATTGGCAAATGGTCTATTACATCCTTGTTTGAGCCCATTTTTCACCTGGAACCAGTTTGCCGTATGACCATTAAGCTAACAAAACAAATAAAGATGTTATACAGTGATTTGATCGGGGAAACAATTTTTCATGCACTACCGATGCCAAAAGTCTGAAGTTTTTGTCAAAACATGTATCTGTCCATCAAAAGCCTTTTTGAGATCAATAAATTTACAGTAAGTTGACTTATGGTCGTTCCTCTTACATGGATTAAGTTTGTAAAGCGTTAATATTTGGCCTACAATACCAGACTTAGGCAATTTTTTTAATAGAAAAATCGCTTTCCACCATTAAAGGACTTCAGCAAGCTTTGTATTCAATGTTCAACTGTTTGTTCAATTTCTATTGGTATTGGACTTCTACGGTTACTCATGTGAATCTTTGTCGATTTGTTTACGTTTCACACAACACACACACACACACAGAGAGAGAGAGAGAGAGAGAGAGAGAGAGAGAGAGAGAGAGAGAGAGAGAGAGAGAGAGAGAGAGAGAGAGAGAGAGAGATGTGACCAAAAGATACCCAGAAATATTTTTTTTTAAAATTTTGCCGGAGCAAGATCCATCGCCGCTGTGAGTTTGAGCCATGAGCATCCGGCGCTCGCAATGTCTCACGATAAAATGCTCACCACTTTCGAAAAATTCTGGATCCGTTCCTGGTCAAATGATAATTTCCTGAATTTTTTTAATGAAATATTTGAAAATTTATATTATGACATAAGTTCTGAAAGGTGCTTGGTTTCCGTTTTTTTTTTTTTTTCTCGTTCCTCTTGTGTTTCAATTTCATAATGATAAAACCGTCGGCTTGAATCAGCAACGTTTTGTACCACTGGTTGAATACTTGAAACATAGCGATATACAGAGTTATGTGTTGTGTGGCATACTCTTGCTATAAGTCTTTAATTGTTTAGATGCTGAAGAATTCTTTAAATTGAGCAGTTGTATTTCTAGTTTTATCTCAAGGTTGGGAGTTTGTTCACCCGGTGCCAGAATAATGTTACCGGGGTTGTGAAATGATTTATTTCGGCATACTGACTCGGTGAACTATCATGAGCACTTAAACAAAAAAAAATCGCCTTGACCGCGCTCTAATACAAGGTAGACCATACACGAACTTGTTCACGGTTAGATTAATCCACATTGCATTTGTCTCGAATAGCTGAAAAAATGCTGATGCGACGTTTAAAACCACATTGTAACCAACAACTAACAAACATGCCACTCATGAGAACTTTAAATCAATTTACAACTCGTATACCCAAAGACACATTAATTTAAATAGGATTATGTCTTGATTTACTACACAGCGCACAACAAAACAACGAAAACGTATATGATACCAATCGGTTGTAAACAGTAATTCAACACTTTAATTGAACCCTAGAGATGTTGCACAGAATACATTTACCACTGTTGCTTGAATATTGTGATTTATCATGTCTTATGTATTTATCGGGATTGCATAAGTATATATGTTAATTGCGATAACCTTAGGCCGAGATTGCTCTGCCGTCGAATAAATTTTAATATTTGGATATTGTCAATTCGACAATATCCAAATATTAAAATTTATTCGACGGCAGAGCAATTTCGGCCTACGATAACCTATGTATGTGTTCAGCAATAAACTTAATTTTTGAATTATTCGTATGACATCACTATACTGATGACACGTTTTTGGAAATAATGTGTATCTATATTCAGCACGATTTTTTGGAAATCTCCCGGCACACACATTGACTAGCATTTTTTCTCAGTATAAATACCCAAGGATATCCGAATGAATGGAAAACCCGTTTTAAACCGAAAGTGTTATTACAAAATTTCCCCAAGTCTATTTTTATCAGCTAATGAAAACGCTCATTTCTTGGAATTTTGATAGCATTCATCGTCACGTGATATCTATTTGGACAAGGAACGACATTTTTGTTTCAGTATATCGTTTTATGACAGACGTGTTGACGGCTCAAAATGGAGCCGTCAGCGCAAGGTAGACAAGCTTTGTCAACATTTTGTATCTGTTTAACAGACGTCCCAGACGAAGTCAAGCCAGATCAGTTGTGTGCACAGCTACAAGGGAGAAAATCGTCTAAGATTACGTCACCCAATGGAGACAGTTACAAGTGGTTGGTCTGGTTGGTCCCGCCAATGGGTAAATAAATGACATGTATATTTTAACTAGGGCCATCTTAATTTGTCTTTTGAAAATGAGTTTAATGGCAAATAATTTTAATTGAAGTAAGAACGATAACCCATTACCTTGTCAGAAAAGACCTTCTACCCATTACTTAATAAAATCGAAAGTAAGATAAAAGTGAATTCTAATGGAAATGGAAAGTCTTTGTTTCTCCTGAAAGAAATAAAAAGCCTTTGTTTCTTTGACTTCAGTGTTTAAAATCCGACATGTTGAATTATGGTTGAAAAACACTACTTTGTGTTTTTTGAAAAATCTCTAAAATTGTGAATTTTAACTGACATTTTCATGACTTCTCTGACAAAACACAGGAAACTCTTAATATTGGGTATTAATAAATACTTAAACAAACAGGTTGTTACATTTTGATACCCATAGAAGCAATGCAAGTCAAATTAATTTTATTAAGAAATGAAAAAAGTTTTACTATTTACTGGCTGCTGTAAGAATCTATCTTTCAAAGACTCGGGATGGCCTGTTGCATTATGAACTGTCACATATTTTCATCATCTTTTTCAGAACCAGTTAGCCAGTGATTGAGGAAGTAACATTTTTTTTTCCCGAAATCAATTTCAAGTTTGCAAAATTGGTTGACTTTGACCAATATTCAAGGTCACTAGTGAAAACTTTAAACATCTTTCATGAATTAAAGGCCTTATAGCTTGAAGCTTTATAATATACAATAATATCAATAAATCAATAATATTTATAATATCAAGACTTGAAGTTCTGTCAAGTTTAAAAAGTTGGTTGATCTTGACCACATATTTAGGATCATAATTCCAAAAAAGTAGTGAAACCTTAAAACATATTGTTGAACCAATAGACTGAGAAGCTTTAAAAACTATGTATATAGCAGCAGTTTTGGGAACCTGGTTGACCTTGACTTACAGTCAAGGTTAAAGTGACTTGAATATGCTGAAGTAGCTAAAACATCTTCTTGTTTATGAACCAATTGATGATTACAGACATTCAAAGTCGCAACAGTTTAAAAACTATAAACACCTTCTTTTCATGAAATAAAAAGTCAAGAAGCTTAAAACACGTGTCATAAGAACACAATGAAAGAAGAATATTTTAAATATCATTCTGTGGCACCATCAACCAAAAGGTCTGAATGCTAGAAATTTAATATAAAGCATCATTGCATAGAGCCTTAACCACAGGCGCTTGTGTTAAAATAACCTCCTTTAACCTCCAACACCCCTTTAATTACTATCCAAAACCCCATAAAAATAAACAAGGCCAGACACTCTTTTTGGGGTCACATGCATCAAGTGAAGATTTTTCTGGAAATTCTTTGATTTCCTACTTTAATTTTTTGTCGTCCTTTTCAGGTATTATAGATTTATTGATTTATCACATACTATCTTTGCATTGTCATATTATTAAAGGATAACTTGTGAGTTTATTCTTCTCCTGCAGAATTTCTAATTTTGCCAATGTCACTTTTTAAAATACAGACTGTAAGTCAGCTCCGAACCTAATAAATCTAATTTGTATCTAGCGCCTATTAAACTCAGAACCATTCAAATCTTAAAATATTTTATTTGGTTTGTTTTTAACATTTTCATGTCTGCTTTAGAACTTTTAAACAGTATGATTTTAATCGGACTTGTAATGAATGCTTATGAATTGCTTATCAATTGGAGAAAATGTGAAGAGAGCAATGCATGGAGGTCTGGGTCAAAGGTCATGGTTATATTTCATTGTCTGCTTCGTAACTCTGATTGTATTTAAAAGAGATTTATCATATTGTTGTTCAAAGCAGAAGATAATTAGGGGCAGTGATTCACAAACGGTTTGGTAAACTTATTTTAAAATTACTAGGAGATTCTTTCTGATTCAGCTTTAAACTGATGTCACGTGTCTCGGCGCACCTGTGTTACAGAAATGGTTATCTCTGATAACAATGATATATAATTTATACAAATAATGCTTTCTACTATATGTGACATTGAGTGAGCATATAAGTAAGCATTAAGTATTTATTTTTTATATTTGACAGCTGCACAATATTTTATACAACAGTCAACTTATTTACTTGATATTGATGGCAAAACAAGGATTCCAGTAAAGATAGAAAGTTGTATTCCATGTGATCTTCCATCTGAGTGGGTGGATGAGTTCGTAAGTTGAATAAATATCTAATCATCTTTTTGCAGTGCATCAGTGTTTTCTCCAGAGTGTGTTTCTTGCATTTTTGATGCAATTTTTTTATGAATGGCGCAACTTGGTTTTGCTGTTGCGTTATTTTTGACGCGACCATTTTTACATAGATTGAAATCGGCTACTGTAAATTATAATAGGTGACGGGACTGAAAACGAAAGTACTGAGAGGAAATTCTGTATTGTTGTACCACATGACTATCGTACCATATTAAAAGAAGCTAATTATAAATATAGGAACCTGTCTGTATTCTTAATCTTTGAAATGTTTTTATTGAACGCTTAATTTATATAGTCATTATAAGCCCTCTTTGCATCCGGCTTAAAGAAAAGTCGAAACAATCTCGTTTGACAACGTTTTTAAACATGAAATGACTTGTGTCAAAGTCCTGCACGGAGCTCTGAACATGACCAGACGGCATCTGGTAGTAACTTACTTGCTGACGACTCACAGTCAAATTAAAAAAACTTACGTAAATCGAGATCTTAATAAAATTTGGTTAAACAAATATCCTTTAATGATTTATGAAAATAATAAAATCATATGTAAAACAGGCCTGTCGGATGGGGTGGATAATAGTAATGAATGATAATGGTCTGTTGACTTGGGTTGATGGTAGAACATTCAGTAATTTCTGTTTTGGGATACTGTCGTGATTTTATTGTTTCAAATATTACAGATAAGTAGCATTTGAAATAAAACATTTAAACATAGACAAAGAGATTAATACAGATCCTCTAATTACAAACAAAATATTTCCTTTATTGTAAAATATCGAAAAAATTAATTTTTATTCCAAAAATTTCATGACCCCTTCATTTTGAAAAATGACCCCCTCTTTTCATGTAAGGGGGTCATCAATGACCCCCTGTTTTAGTAAGCTGGAGAAAACACTGGTACATCTCTTTAAAAATCAATACCTAGGATGTTTTTTTCTTTTCAAAGTAGTCAAATTTGAATACTTAATTCATTTTGTTGAATAGATTTTTTTCTTTTACAAAATATATTGTACAGAAATCAAAGTGCAGAACAATACCTAAAATTATATTTGAGAAAAATTCCATTGAAGTGACTAAAAACCTGAAAATTTATAATTATGATTTGTGGAATATGTCTAAATCGATCATTCGACACTTTTAATGTTCCTTGATATAGGAATGGCCTCATTTATTGTCGCAGTATTTTGAAGTATATAAAATTACTACATTCATGCTTTTTGATATTAAGTCTCCCTTGATTTATTGCTAATTTCCTGTAAAATGCCAAAATTTGACTCAACAAATAGTTGCAGTGAATTTACATTTTACTGTATTTTAAAAATCATGTATACAATCATTTCTGAATAATCTGTTTTTAGCTCACCTGAGCCAAAGGCTCAAGTGAGCTTTTCTGATCAAAATTTGTCTGTCTGTCGTCGTTGTCCACAGGGTAAACTTTACATTTTTTGACTTCTCTGAAAATACAGGGCAGATTTCAATGAAACTTGGTCAGATGCATATACAGATTAGTGCAATTCAGATTTGTTTGTGACGTTGTCATGGGTCCCAAAACTAGGTCAAGGGGACCTATGGGTCTAAAAAAACTTTAAAAATCTTCTTCTCGGAAAGTGATGATGGGAGAAAAAATCAGAAGTGACATGTGGCTTTTCTAGGGTCTTAAGCTTATGAATTGTTCATTTCGTGAAATTTGGTAAAAAATTAGGTTACACATTTTTGCATTTAATTTTTAAAATTTCATAAAATGGCTTCAAATTATTATAACTTGACTATATGATTAGATAATAACATGGGGTTTTCAGTTTTGACTTTTTCTTGAAATAACCTTCAAAATGGATCAAGGATCAAGGTCATGACCTAGTTTGTGATTTGTGCAGTTTTAGGCGATTTTCTTCAAAACTATAAGAGATATATCATATCAAAACATTGTTAAAATGTTCAGCATGACAAAACAAGGAACAAAGTTTCGTAACTACCGTAAATTCCCAGATATAAGACTACTTTGCCTGTAAGACGGGGATGGGATTTTCGGGTCATTTTTTTTATGATTTCAGGCGTTACTGCACCTATAAGACAACTATGATTTTAAGACCAGGCCATACTGGTACCGGTATTTGACGCTACCGATCGGACCATAAACTTTCCACCAATTTTCGCACATTGTTTATTTTATTATGTTTAATACCATACGTGTGTATTCATTTCTTTGGCATTTGATTCTAGTTTAAGTTGAATAAATCAAAATCAAAAAACATAAAAATAAAATCAGATGCCAGAACATCTCATCATCAGTAATCATAAAGACGTATATCTGTTCTGTTTAAAAAAAATCAATAAAAGTACATTTTAAAAAATCTGTTCTTGTTTATTGAATTATCAATCAGCTGTCAAAGACAGGAACCCTGATATTCAGAACATATTGCCCTTTACATGTGAAGCAGACAATGTGTAATTTCTAGTTTGTTATTAAAAGTAAATGAAAAGAATAAAATATTTGTACAGAATATTTACCGCCACCTTGATTACTGTACCTACCATGCCTTGATGTTTTCTTTTTCTTTCTTATTTTTATTATATTTATTATAACTTTATTTTATTAAAAGATCAATAAAAATACA
Source organism: Tegillarca granosa (assembly GCA_029721355.1). NCBI lineage: Eukaryota > Metazoa > Mollusca > Bivalvia > Arcoida > Arcidae > Tegillarca > Tegillarca granosa. The sequence goes on from CM056605.1 coordinate 23,881,211, forward strand.
AAACTACAATAATTTCAAAGCACATAATTCACGTTTTCTTATTTGGTTTTGAATCTGTAAAATATATCAACCATTGTGAAACATCAATACACAAAAACAAGATGGCGAACATGGCGATCGTGTGTGAACATTTTCTCAAGAATTTCAACCCTTCTTTTGTGTACCGTCATTAAAGACGACCCCTTCCTCTCAAAAAATAAATTTTAAGGTAAAATAAACTGTCTTATATGCGGGGATTTACGGTATATGGTAATCCATTTAGGATTATTGCCCCTGAAATGTTATTTTTTTGCTTATAGATACTTAAATTATGCATTAGCTGGAAAACTATAAACTTTTTGTATAAGCATGTATTTTAGAATATTGTAGGTATTGATATGACGATCATTTTGATATATGGCTCAAGGTCATACATTTAAAGGTCATGGTCATAGTTGCATAAGAAAACTGAAACTGTTAATTATCTTGGAAATTTCAATTAACTTTTTCTATAGGCATGTATATTAGAATTTTGTAGGAATTGATATGGCAATCATTTTGATATATGGTTCAAGGTCAGATGTTCAAAGGTTAAGGTCATAGATGCATTAGGATATTGAAATTGTTATCTTGAAAAATATTTACTTTTTGTATAGGCATGTATATCAGTATATTGTAGATAATGATGTGAAATTCATTTTGATATATAGTTGAAGGTCATACATTCAAAGCTCATGGTCAAAGATACATAAGAAGATTGAAGTTGTTATTTATCTTGAAAACCATTAACTTTTTGTACAAACATATATATTAAAATATTGTATGTATTTTTGCAAATGATTTTGGATATATCCTCAGGTTGGACATATCTCAGGTGAGCTTTAAGGCCCATGGGCCTCTTGTTGTATAATACAGTGAAAACAATTTTAAAAATAAATTTCAAATAAGTAACAGGTTTTAGTATATATATATATATATATATATATATATATATATATATATATATATATATATATATATATATATTAGATTTTAGATTATCAATTCTCTCCCTTCTAGTAATCAGATTCTCAGATTATTGTTTATGTATGTTCTCTGGAAAAAAGTTAGGATTGAAATTTGTTTGTTTAAAGATAAATATAGGATTCAACAGAAAACATTAATAACACTGCTGATAAATCTTATCCTTCATCCCAATATTTCTAAATAATTGATTAAAAAATAAATTAATTTTATTGCTATATCTGTATGCATGATAAAATTTAGTGAGTACTTCTGTTAATTTTTAGATGTCTCAAGGTGGACTAAATTATGCATATGGAGGTCCACAATTTATGGGACAATATTATCCATTTCCACAAGGCCCTCAACCAGGATATCAATATCCAGGATTTCCACAAGGTCCACATCAAGGATATCCACAAGGACCCGATCAAGGTCAACAAGATGGAGTATCTAATGCTGAGGGTAATACGCAACCAGAAGAGACAGGACCAGGCGGACAAGCTATGGGATTTGGACCAGGATTTCCACCACAGTGGGGATATTATCAACAACCTTGGGGCTATCCCTCAAATCAAGGAGCTCCACCCCCTTATAATAGCAAGGGAGATAGGTTTCCTAGAGAAGGGGCATATGTAGGACCACCAGGTACTTATTCATTAATAAAACAAATAAAAGATAAATAAAATAAAGAAATTTAAACAACCCAAGATTTAAAGTCACTTGCTTTGAAGGAGTGTTCAGGGAAAAATTTAGAGCTTGTTGTTGATGTTTTGAACATGATCATTGTTCAGAAAATTTATTCAGATACAGTATAATTTCTGAAAATTGAACCATTAAAAACAGAAATTCTGTTGAAACTAATCAGATATTTTATTTCAAATAAATTTATTCTCTATTCTTAAATTCATGGACACTATATCACAAGCCAATACACAGCAACATCTTCAAGCTTTGTTTGGATGAAAAACTAATGTTTTCAAAATTGGTCTTCATGTCTTAGGTTGATCTGTTACTTTCTCATGTTATTGTTTTTAAGGAGTGGTAATTTTTTTTATTACTAATCAATTAATTTTTTACAGTTCGCTGTGTTGTGCTATGTTGTAACAAAACCTAAATCGAGTTTTTGATCTTTAAATTTTTAACAACACATCCAAACACATGCACTTAGTTTTAGCCATTTCCCACTTGATGCTGATCTGATGCTGTATTTAGCAGGGTTTTGGTTTTCTATGTGGTCTGTTGGTTGCTAGAGGTTATACTGTATTTGACAGGGTTTTGGTTTTCTAAGGGGTTGGTTGGTGGAGGTTACACTGTATTTGACAAAGTTTTGGTTTTCTATGTGGTCTGTTGGTTGCTAGAGGTTGTACTGTATTTGACAGGGTTTTTGTTTTCTATGTGGTCTGTTGCTAGAGGTTACACTGTATTTGACAGGGTTTTGGTTTTCCAAGGGGTTTATGGAGGTTTCACTGTTTTAGGCAGGGTTTTAGTTTTCCAGGGGGTTTATGGAGGTTTCACTGTATTTGACAGGGTTTTGGTTTTCTAAGGAGTTTATGGAGGTTTCACTGCATTTGACAGTGTTTTAGTTTTCCAAGGGATTTATGGGGTTTCACTGCTTTGACAGGGTTTTAGTTTTCCAAGGGGTTTATAGAGGTTACACTGTATTAGACAGGGTTTTAGTTTTCCAAGGGGTTTATGGAGGTTTCACTGTATTTGACAGGGTTTTGGTTTTCCAGGGGGTTTATGGAGGGTTCACTGTATTAGACAGGGTTTTAGTTTTCCAAGGGGTTTATAGAGGTTTCACTGTATTTGACAGGGTTTTGGTTTTCTAAGGGGTTTATGGAGTTTCACTGCATTTGACAGGGTTTTAGTTTTCCAAGGGATTTATGGGGTTTCACTGTATTTGACAGGGTTTTGGTTTTCTAAGGGGTTTATAGAGGTTTCACTGTATTTGACAGGGTTTTAGTTTTCTAAGGGGTTTATGGGGTTTCACTGCATTTGACAGGGTTTTAGTTTTCCAAGGGGTTGGTTGCTAGAGGTTACACTGTATTTGACAGGGTTTTGGTTTTCCAAGGGGTTTATGGAGGTTTCATTGTATTCGACAGGGTTTCAGTTTTCTAAGTGGTCTATGGGGTTTCACTGCATTTGACAGGGTTTTAGTTTTCCAAGGGGTTGGTTGCTAGAGGTTACATTGTATTAGACAGGGTTTTAGTTTTCCAAGGGGTTGGTTGCTAGAGGTTACACTGTATTTGACAGGGTTTTGGTATTCCAAGGGGTTTATGGAGGTTACACTGTATTTTGATAGGGTTTTAGTTTTCCAAGTTGTTGGTTGCTAGAGGTTACACTGTATTTGACAGGGTTTTAGTTTTCCAAGGGGTTGGTTGCTAGAAGTTTCACTGTATTTGACAGGGTTTTGGTTTCCCAAGGGGTTTATGGAGGTTTAACTGTATTTGACAGGGTTTTAGTTTTCCAGGGGGTTTATGGAGGTTTCACTGTATTTGACAGGGTTTTTGGTTTTCCAAGGGGTTTATGGAGGTTTCACTGTATTTGACAGGGTTTTGGTTTTCCAAGGGGTTTATGGAGGTTTCACTGTATTTGACAGGGTTTTAGTTTTTCAAGGGGTTGGTTGCTAGAGGTTACACTGTATTTGACAGGGTTTTGGTTTTCCAAGGGGTTTATGGAGGTTACACTGTATTAGACAGGGTTTTGGTTTTCCAAGGGGTTTATGGAGGTTACACTGTATTAGACAGGGTTTTAGTTTTCCAAGGGTTTTATGGAGGTTACACTGTATTAGACAGGGTTTTGGTTTTCCAAGGTGTTTATGGAGGTTTCACTGTATTTGACAGGGTTTTAGTTTTCCAGGGGGTTTATGGAGGTTACACTGTATTAGACAGGGTTTTGGTTTTCCAAGGGGTTTATGGAGGTTTCACTGTATTAGACAGGGTTTTAGTTTTCCAAGGGGTTTATGGGGGTTTTATTGTATTTAACAGGGATTTGGTTTTCTATGTGATCTGTTACTGGATATTATACTGTAGAAAAAAATCTGTATTTAAATTTGTTCATTTAAACAATTATTTCCTTAACATATCATATCTCAAAAGTGATTTAACAGCATGACATAGTCATTCCAGGATAATATATAAATATTTCTTATGCTGATAATGTGTATATGAACAGTAAATTTTTTTCTTTATATCAGACATTTATAAGTGTGAGTTACAAGGTTCAAAAGTTTCTGATGTATTTAAATACATGTATATATTTTGATTCTTATTTTGTTTCATTTCATTAGACACTCGGAAAGAAACATAAAATGAACCAAAAATTAAGAGTATCATTTATACACATACATGTATTTAAGTAAATCTTAATTTATTGCATTTCCATTGACTGTCACATGACTGTCACATGGCTGTCACATGGTCGTTTGCAGTTATTAATTAAGATGATTTTTTAGTGTTTACCAGCATACCTCCTGGTCAATTACTCATAACAGAATGTGCAAAATGATATCAAAAACTTTTACCTTGCAATTTCTTGGAAAAATTTTGTTTTAACATGAAAACATTATACTTTTTATTGGAAATAGATGTAGTTTTCCCAGAATATCACTATCACATGCTTTGATAGTAAAGTGAACACTATTTATGTTAATTAATACAATTTTTTTTGTCGAGCCTGGCTTCACCATAAGGAGAGACTTAGGTGTTACTTTTCCAGTGTCGGCGAAGGTGGCTGCATGTCAAAATGTGAAAGTTTATTTCAAAGTCTATATCTCTTAAACTAATACTAATATTGCATTTAAATTTGCAACACAGTTTCATCATGCAGTTTAATTATGATTACATGAGTATATAAGCTGATTTTTCAACTCTTTTTGGGGTAAAAACTTGCTTTTTTACCGGAAAAAAGGGAATTTTGAGAAAATGTGAAAGTTTATGTTAAAGTCCATATCTCTCAAACTAATATTGATATTGCATAGAAATTTACAACACAGTTCAGTCATGCAGTTTAATTATGATTACATGAGTATGTAAGCTGATGTTTCATCTATTTATTGGTTGAAAACTTGCTTTTTTAACAGGAAAAAGGGAAACTTGAGAAAATGTGAAAGTTTATGTTAAAGTCTATCTCTCAAACTAATACTGTTATTGCAATGAAATTTGCAACACAGTTTCATCATGTAATTTAATTATGATTGCATGAGTATTCAAGATGATGTTTCAACTCTTTTTGGGGTAAATACTTGCAATTTTTAATGAAAAAGGGAATTTTGAGAAAATGCTCTTTCAAACCCATTTATCAATTTCTTTTATTTTTTTAGTTTTAGGGCAGATTCAAGATTTTGGATTAAAAATTGAGAATTTTTTTTTTTCACTCAAACAAACATGAATACTTTCTTCTATAAGATGTGATTTAAGTTTTCGTGTTATGTACAATAAAATTATAGTTCAGCTATCCAGTGTTATGTGAAAAGAAGGATGGATATTTGTTTGAAAAATACAATTTTATTTATGAAGTGCATTTTATACTAAACCAACTTTATTTTTAACACCAATAAATAATATTACAGTTAGACTGAATCCTAAAAATGTATTTTCAAATTGATCTAAAAATAACCAGGCGAGACATTTAATTCGGTGGAATTCTTGTTATTATGGTCATACCATATGAAATTTACTTCCTTTTTGTTTTATGCTTTTCATTTTTGTGTGAAATAAAGTGGAGACATGCAGTATTACTGTTATACCTTAGTTTGAATTCTCTGGAGGTACATACTATAGTACTTACTACACAAGGTAGTGCTAACTTACAGTAATGGCTTTTATCATGGTGTTTTAAAATTTTGTGAAAATATCATATATGTCGCAGTTATTTGCATTATTAGACTGTTTTGATATAAAATATTCTATGAATATCAATTCACTATTCAATCAAAAAAAATTCATCAAATTTCAGTCATTAAGAGGAAATTATATATATTAGTAGTTAATAGTATGTAATTAAAAAGTAAACTTAGGTATAATATGGTATAATTGCAATATCTCTACCAACTCTAGAATGTAGACTGCCATTGCAATTTTTCTGTCTTTTTCTTCTATACAAGCCAGTAATATTTTTGCCATTTATTGACTTTTTATTTCTATTATGACTGCATTTGTTTTTGGTCTTCTGCTTATTTCAATATCAGTGAAGGTAAATTAGAATTCTATTTTGGCACTTAAATTATAGGAGGCGGGTATGTTAGTGATGTTGTATCACAAGCACAAGATGAGTTTCTTGAAAAAATTGAAAGAAAAAGAAAAAAAGAAGGTAAAGTAAACAAACAGGTCAATAAAGAGAGGTTTGCACACACACACACACACACACACACACACACACACACACACACACACACACACACTTTTAAGACCATACTTGCTTTTATCAATTTTTCTACACTTTGAATTTTACATGGAGGATTTATTGATGCTATGCTTCTATTTGTTTTTGTATTTCTTATGGGTAGTGTTAGCCCCATTCAGACAAAAATTTTGAATCTTAAAGGGCAAAGTGTTTCTGATGGAGATTTCTGTTAAAAATTCCAAATTTTTGTGTCCAAAAGATTAGGAGCTAGACTGACCCATCAGTTTAAAAAACAATGGGCCATATTCCAATGGGAATGGTCTTCACATGAATGGTCTTGACACTCCTCCCCCCCCCCCCCCCCCCCCAAAAAAAAAAAAACCAAAAAACAAAAAACTGAAGCACTGTCTCATTGAAGTGCTTTTTTGCCATTACCATATAAAAATCTGCTTTATTAAAAAGTATAATTGCTACACTATAGATATTCCTTTTTATTATTATTTTTTTTTTTTTCATCTTTTCACTCGCTCACTCATTTACTTTTTTGCATCCATATGACCAGTAGCTTAACTTGCACAAATTGTTGCACTTGGACCCTTTTATGAATTAAAAATCACTTTGACAAATGTGCAAGAGCTAGAACTTTAATATATTAGACATAGAAGTATCTTAAGTTAGGATAATGACAATATTGATGGCATAAGGCTTTAATTGCTATGCCTTGACTATGTTAATTTTTGTAATGGAGGTTTCATAAAGTGACCTTTTAAATGGGGACAAGTTATAAGTTCAAGGACATTATTAAGTTTATGACGTGTTTTATCTTTTATTTAATCTTTAAAAAAAAATATTTCATTATAGTTGCACTATTATAATCCTTGATTTTAAGATTTGAATGTATGCACTTCATTGGTTGTACATTTTTAGCTCACCTGAGCTGAAAGCTCAGATGGGCTATTGCTATCCATCTTCGTCTGTCGTGCGTCGTCCGTCGTGCGTAAACTTTTTACATTTTAATCATCTCCTCCAAAATCACTGAACCAAATTTGATGAAACTTGGTAACCATCATGCCTTGGTGAAGCCCTTTCAAATTTGCACAAATGAAGGAGTTATGTGAAAAAATCTTCTCCTCTGAATCAACAAGAGATATACCTTAGTTATTTCATTTTTAGCTCAACTGGCTAAAGCTGGCCCTCGGTCCATTTTCGGCCCCATCCCAGGGGTCCATATATCTGCATATGCATATAATGCTTATAATGAAATATCAACTTTGAAAATCTTCTTCTCTGAAACCATGAAGCTTTAAGCTTTCATATTTGACAGTTAATATCAGCTTGAGCCCCTTTATCAAATTTGTAGAAATGGTGGCCCTCGGTTCATTTTCGGCCCCACCCCAGGGGTCCATATATCTGCATATGCATATATGGCTTACAATGAAATATCAACTTTGAAAATCTTCTTCTCTGAAACCATGAAGCTTTAAGCTTTCATATTTGGCAGTTAATATCAGCTTGAGGCCCTTTACCAAGTTTATACAAATGGTGGCCCTCGGTCCATTTTCGGCCCCACCCCAGGGGTCCATATATCTGCATATGCATATATGGCTTATAATGGGATATCAACTTTGAAAATCTTCTTCTCTGAAACCATGAAGCCTTAAGCTTTCATATTTGGCAGTTAATATCAGCTTGAGGCCCTTTTCCAATTTTGTACAAATGGTGGCCCCCGGTTTATTTTTGGCCCCACCCCAGGGGTCCATATATCTGCATATGCATATATGGCTTATAGTGGAAAATCAACTTTGAAAATCTTCTTCTCTGAAACCATGAAGCCTTAAGCTTTCATATTTGGCAGTTAATATCATCTTGAGGCCCTTTACCAAGTTTGTACAAATGGTGGCCCTCAGTCTATTTTTGGCCCCAACCCAGGGGTCTATATATCTGCATATGCATATATGGTTTAAAATGAGATATCAACTTTGAAAATCTTCTTCTCTGAAATCATGAAGCCTTAAGCTTTCATATTTGGCAGTTAATATCAGCTTGAGGCCCTTTGCCAAGTTTGTACAAATGATGGCCCCTGGTCCATTTTTGGCCCCACCCCAGGGGTTCATATATCTGCATATGCATATATTGGAAATCAAGTTTAAAAATTTTCCTCTCTGAAACTGTAAGGCATAATGCTTTTATATTTGGCATTTAATATCAGCTCAAGTCCCTTTACCAGGTTTGTACAAATAGTGGCCCCTGGGCCATTTTTGGTCCCACCCCAAGGGCCAATATATCTACATATGCATATATGGGAAATCAAATTTAAAAATCTTCTTCTCTGAAACTGTAAGGATTAAAGCTTTCACAATAAGCTAAAGTCCCTTTACCAGGTTTGTACAAATAAAGGCCTCTGGGCCATTTTTGGTCCCACCTAGGGTGCATATATCTATATATACTTATATGGGAAGTCAAATTTAAAAATATTTTTTTCTGAAACTGTAAGGCCTACAGCTTTTATATTTAGCATTTTACATCAGCTCAAGTCCCTGTACCAAGTTTATATAAATGGAGGCACAAGAACCATTTTTGTCAGTTGAGATCCACAGGCCCTTTTGGGCCTCTTGTTTACATCCTTAGGTCATCTTTTTTCAGATTTGCACAAATGGTAGCCATGGGGCTCAAAATGGGGAAATTGTAGGGCACTGAGTGCGGAAATTGCTAAAAATTATATATTTGTCACTTTATCTTGAAAACTATTAACTTTTTGCATAGGCATGTATATTAGAATATTGTAGGTATTGACATGACAATCATTTTGATATATGACTCAAGGTCATATGTTGAAAGGTCAAGGTCACAGCTGCAAAAAAAGACTGATATTGCTAATTATCTTAAGAACTATTAACATTTTGTATAGGCATGTGTATTAGAATATTGTAGGTATTGCAACAACGATCATTATGATATATGGTTCAAGGTCACAGCTGCAAAAGAAGACTTAAATTGCTAATTATCTTGAAAACTATTAACTTTTTGTATAAGCATGTATATTGGAATATTGTAGGTTTTGACATGACAATCATTTTGTTATATGGATCAAGGTCATATGTTGAAAATTCAAGGTCACAGCTGTTTTAAGAAGATTTAAATTGCTAAATATCTTGAAAACTATTAACTTTTTGTATAAGCATGTATTTTAGAATATTGTAGGTAGTGACATGACGATCATTTTGATATTTGGGTCAAGGTCAAATGTTGAAAAGTCAAGGTCACAGCTGTTTTAAGAAGACTTAAATTGCTAATTATCTTTAAATACTATTTGTATAGGCATGTATATTAGAATATTTCAGGTATTGACATGACGATCATTTTGATATTTGGTCAAGGTCAAATGTTGAAAAGTCAAGATCACAGCTGCAGAAGATGACTTAACTTGCTTATTATCTTAAAAGCTATTAATTTCATGCATAGGCATGTATATTAGAATATTGTAGGTATTTAACATGACAATCATATATGGTTTGAGGTCATATATGTTCAGAGGTCAAGGACATAGCTGCATAAGTATATTGAAATTGATTAATGATTTGGAAATTATTCATTGCACTTCAGTTACTTCATGCATATTATATAAGCAGCTTATAAATGAAATGTGAGTGGATATTTTTTTGATTAAGTTTTGTGGGAGTTCTTAACTTGAGAAAACTTTTAAAGTTTCTGTACTTAATATATTGTCTATTGCACTTTGCAAACAATATTGGACATATCTTCAGGTGAGCGTTTAGGCCCATGGGCCTCTTGTTTACAGGATATTGTAGTTCATGACCATAGAGGGTAATATTGTTGTGTAATAACATAATGGCTGGTTTCCTGTTAAGTTTCTTTTTTATGAAAGTGAGATGTTAAGGTTTTTTTCTGCAAGTGAGTTATCTGAGCCATTTTTTAAATATTTCAGTATTGTTGCACTATTAGAATCCTTGCTTTTTAGATTTGAATATATGCACTTCATTTGGTTGTACATTTTTTATGAGATATGGTAGTTCATGACCATAGAGGGCAGTATTGTTTGATAATAGCATAATGACTGGTTCACTGTTAAGGTTTTTTAAATTAATTCAAGTGAGATATCTAAGCCATTGAAACTCATGAATGCCAAAGAACCTATTTAGTGACCAAACTCATCATTGTTATTTATTCAACTTAGCCCACTGCTTTTGATTGTAACAGCAAGCCTCTACAGAACATTTTGCCAATGATTCTGTAATTTTCTGTTTTTCTTGCCATATGCCATGCTTTTCACCTATCTGTGCCTTTTCAATTATATAAAGGTTTATTTATATATATATTTTTTATGACGATTGCAGAAAAAAGACAGGGTGAAGAAATGAATGATCATGATGAGGAACCAAAGGGGACAAATATGATTAAAGTATCTAAGTTACCAAAAGGGACAACAAAAGATTCATTGACTTATTTCTTTGAAAACCGAAAGAGGTCAGGAGGTGGAGAAACTGAAGATGTAGATTTTGAAGAATCGGATATGACGGCCATTATAACTTTTGAAGATCCTGATGGTGAGTTTTTTTATAATATCTGTTTTTTATTTCCAAACTTCCTTAATTTGTAAAGCATGGGGCATTAAGTTTGAAAACTGTTAGAGTTATTAAAGAAGTATAAACGATTAGGATCAGACTTTCTAAAATGTCTATTATCAAACAAAATGAAACATTATAAAATGTTCCTTTAAAGGATATTGAACAAAGTGTTAATATTTTCCTCCTTCACATTGTTTTTGTTGCATTTCAAGAGATGCCAACTCTTCCTGTTTTTGTGTAATTATTTCAAATTGAAACCCCATATTACACTGTTAAAATTTTATGTGAACTATTCCAATTTCGGAAATTTGTTTGAGTTATTTTTAGCTCAACTGGCTAAAGCCAGCCAAGAATTAAAGTTTTTATTTTTATTTATTACAGCTGTAAGGCGAATCTTGCAGAAGAGACCTATACTCTTTCAAGACAAGCAGATTGAAGTTGAAGAATTTTACCCTGGTGGGAGAGACAGAGAGCATCAGAATATTGATGACGAAGATGAAGAGGATGATAATCAACCACTCTGTACAATAGAAATAAAAGGATTTAAATCATCTTCATCTGATGACACTATCCAGTTCTATTTTGAAAATCCCAGACGATCTGGTGGAGGTGACATTGATGACTTCACTAGGACAAGTGATGTTATTTATATAACTTTTGAGGATGAAAGCAGTAAGTTTTAAAGGGGGAGGGGGCAACAAAACATTTTTTCCTCTTTTTTTCCCTTCATTTCTTCAAATATGCAACTTTGTTAAGTGTATATTTGCTCGTTTTTCTAAAATTTTCCTGAAGTTACAGTACAAATATACCATGGATACTTGTGTATGCACCTGCAGTTTTTTGTTATAATTTTTTAGCTCACCTGGCACAGCCAGGGTGAGCTTATGGCATGGTAAAGTGTGTGCATACTTGCATGCATCCGTGCATGCTTCCGTGCGTCTGTAAACTTTAATCTTCTCTGAAACCAATACGTCAATTCAAATGAAATTTGGTGTAAAAGGTCCTTAGTTGCTATAGATTAAAAATTATATTCGATATGTCCGTCCTTAATTCAAGATTGCTGCCATTACTATAAATAGCAAAAACCTATAAATGGCCATTAGGCCATTACAGGTTCATTTCTGTACCGATTTTGTTGAAATTTGAAACGTAGAAAAAAGATGTTGGGGATTTAACATATGTAACAGGTTTTTCTGTACCATTTTTTTGTTTTTGCAATATTTAATAAATATGCAAATAAGTTCTATTTTTACTTGAAATCTTTGAAAATCTTCTCTGAAAGTTCAAAGGATATTGAGTGTGGAAGGTCCTTTGGTAGTATAGATTCAAAATTGTATCCAACATGTCTGTCGGAAATTCAAGATGGCTGCTGTTACTATAAATAGCAAAAACCTAAAAATTGCTATTATGTGTTTATTTATGTACCAATTTTTTTGAAATTTGAAACATAGAAAATACATGTCGGGTGATAAAACATATTTAATAGGTTTTTCTGTACAATGTTTTGTTTGTGCAACATTTAGGTAATATGCAAATAAGGTCTATTTTTAGCTTTAATCTTTTTTTTTTTTTGGAAGTACATGGCCAATTGAAAGGAAATTTATGATAAATATTGCTTGAAATAATAGAAAATAAGGATATTGCTATTAAGTTTGTTTACATTTTACTGTTTATATGTTTAAAAAGAAAAAACAAAAACAAAATAAGGGTGTGCCAGGTGAGCGATACAGGCCCTATTGGGCCTCTTGTTTAAGCAGTTGTTATTCTCTTCATTAAATTAGGGGTATTCTATACAGCATTTTTATTCCAAATTTTAAAGATTTTCATTGGCATTTTTTCATTCATGGAGTTTTCTCCAGTTATGGGAATTGTGATACATCAGTTAATGGAACAGATACATGTATTTCAGAAGTTGTTTTCATAGATTTCTTCAGTCACAATATTTAGACATGCAGATTTTGAATAATTTCTTTTGGATGCAATCATATACAGTTGACTCTCGTAAATTCTAAATTGAAGGGGTCAGATGAAAAATATCAATTTATCTAAATTTTGAAACAACCGTTTTGATCACTGACGATGAGAAATGGGATATAACTCTAATAGTAAAGCGCTTCTCTTTTGACGTCACGTGTATGGTGTTATGTATTATAGTGTATTGCTGACAATTATCATTGAAAATTTAAGATTGAGTTTAAATTAAACATTAAAAATTAAAAAATAATTTTAAATTTTTCTATGTTAATGTAAAGCTCAACAAACTAAAGTTTTTTTTAACTATATAATAAGTAAATTGCAAACTTTACCAGAAGCTACAAGGTTCCATTGAAATTTCCCATTAAACACTGACTATGGCGAGGCTAGGTTAAAGCTTCTTCATTTGTAATCCTTAGCATCCAACTTTCAAATTGGTGATTATTAAAATCAAGGTTTGGCATGTCACAGAGTAGCTGAATGGTGTATAACATTTGCCTTGACAGATCATTTAACTTTAAGTTTGGCGATTAGCGTTAGGGATTTTCTTTTGATCAATGACTGGAGGTAGCAGACTGTCCACTTTTTAATTTTACACCATTGAAATTTTTCCTTTTACTAACAGACAGTTTACTTTGACCTGACCAGTTTGTCAAGTACAGAAAGAAAATCATGAAAATTGCAAGATACCGATTTCCTTTTTTCATGTGTATTTTTAGTTGGTGATTAATCTTCCAAGCAAACCGTCACTCTGTTACTATAAACACTTCCTAAATAAGAGATGGATTAATTATTTCGGGTAAAAATCAACATATTAAAGATAAATTTATTTTTTGTGTACATGTAATTTTTTTAAATTTTCCGCTTGCTTTCAACTTGATTGATAAACAAATGATGCAAATTATGATAAACAAGGAAAGTATTTTTCAGTTTAAATGTTGGAATTTTTATTATATTTTATAATCTGGACTGGATATTCGATTTAAACAAAATTTTTAATTTTGGTATTTTGATTTAAACACACAAATTTGCATAGAAATACATAGCGATCTGATGGACTGTTTGTATCGTATCGATTTAAGCGAAATTTCGATTCAACCGTTTTCGAATTAATGAGAGTCAACTGTATTATTTTGTGAGCTAAAATTATTGTTACATGCATCATTTTATTTATGTATTATTCATAGTTGCAAAATCAGTTGCTGAGAGAAACCATAAAGTAGATGGTGCCGAACTGAGTGTAAAAGTGTATGTACCACCTCCCCCACAGCAAATGTACAGTGATAAAATATTTATACAAGGACTGAATTCATCCACAACAAAAGATTGTTTATCTAATTTCCTGGAAGCTAAATCAGCATCATTCCCTACAGATATTGTGTATGGTGAAGAAGATGGAACTGCCTTGGTCACATTTGAAGAAACTGTTGGTAAATACTGTTACTTATTTCTGATTCAAATTAAGCAATTTTGACAAAAGATTATTATGTAAAAATTTCTATGAGGAACATGTAGAAGTTTAGTTAAAGTCACCCTGAGCACATTTAATTATCAAAGATTTGTGATAAGATTCATACACTTTATTATGATTATATATAAAATATTATGTAATTTTTATGATATAATTAAATCTCATTATGTTTAATGCCATGGGAAAAATATGTAGTTTGACTTGAACTGAAGTTCAGTTAAAAAAAACTTTGATAAGTGACAGTTAGATAGTTCTGACCACTGTCTGATTCAGGTCTGCTGTAGCACTAGTTTTTCAAGGTTTTATATAAGAAATTCAATACAGTTTGTATCATGTCATATACCATTATGGCATATGCATTTTAATGTAATTAATAAACACCAAAATAGATGACATTTTAGCAGGAGTCTACAATGTAGAGCATTTTTAGATTCTTATAGCTATTTATTATGGTAATACAGTCATACACAATCTGTTAGTATATCGCTGGAATAATCATGCTGGTTAAGAAAATCAAACTACATGTACACATTCATATACCTTAACATTGTATGAATAAATTTTAATTTAAATTTATGTGTTTAAGTTTATAATTGGACTTCTCATACTCTCATCCATATTCTGGATTTTTTAAAAGTGTGAGTTGTCTTGGAATTTGAGTTATTCAAGTTTCAAGAAATTAAGTTTCAGCTGAATAAGTGGTTTTGTTTTTTTTTTTCTTTTCTTTTTTTTTAGATTTTGAGAAGTTACAGAATGCTTGTAAGAAGAGAGCACTTGAAGGAAGTTATTTGAGTGTTTCAAAAGTTCCAGTTACAAACTGTTTAAAGGTACATGGTTTCAGTGATGGTACTTCACAAGACACACTCATGTTCTATTTTGAAAACAGCAGACGAAGTGGTGGTGGAGAATTGGAAAAAATTGAACTTAATAAGGAAGATGGCACTTGTTTGGTTTTCTTCAAAGATCACAAAGGTAATTACTACACCTGCCCAAATATATGGAATCGCCCTGTTTGTCCACCCATCTGTCTGTCCAATTGTTTGTACATATCCTGTCTTTGTAATTTTTTGTCTGAGCTATAACTCATTGTTGTTCGGGAAGAATTCAGTGAATCTAAGCCAAAGTGATTTTCATGATCAGATGATGTGTTATGACCATGAACTAAGACAAAGTCTTTAAAATGTCAAGGTCATGGGATGTTTGTTTGGTTAAAAATTATCAGGTCATGGTATATTGGTCCTGCTTGGACAGTACAAGCCAATTTTTAGTTTACAGTAAGTGCCTGAGTGAATCTGATTAAATTATAAAATGGAAGAGAAAAATTTTTTAAAATGAACTAAGCAGAATATGCTCACAATAAACATCCATCATTACCTTTATTATCTCTAGTTTGATTCGAAGTGTTTATCGAGTCAGTCATGGTAGTATGACACAGTGTCTTTTCATCAAAAAATGAAAAGACACCTGCTGTATTTACACCCTAGTCTAAGTTCTTTAACTGTAATGAAAATGGTCAGTTCTGGAATGGTGGAAGAAACAGGAGAAAACCGCTTAACAGATACTGTTGAAAATAAGTCTTAATTTAAGAGTTTAAAGGTTAAAGGTGAAGGAAGGTCAATTTTACTATAAATGAATTCACAGTTGTTGCTAAGATCATTTGCATTTTTAGAACTTTCATTCTTAATAAGGATGTTAATTGCCATTACTCCACATCATTGTGAAAGTGAATAAGGGATTCTTAAAAGTGATTTCTAATCAATCTAGAAAGGTACAAAAATTATTTACCAAATTTTTTTTACCAGGAACTGTCAATTTTAGTTCTAAATAAGTATAAATTTTAGCATGAAAAGAATTTTAGCATTGATTTAAAGATGCATTAATTTTTCCTGTGCACAATATATAAATAGTGCATTTTTTCTAAACTGTGACTCTCATGAAAAATGTAATACTTGGTTCTGTGATAAAAACCTTTACTCATGTTGAAATACACAGGGAATTTAAAAAAACATAAAAAGTCAACAACTTTTGATATAATACTAAAAAGGATTTAATTTTTCATAAAAAAGCAACTAAACCTATAGCAATAAGTTAAATGGAAACAATTTCACATGGCATAATGGTGAGATTTTACCATATATGATAAATAGGACTTTCAGCACAGAACTGGTATTATATAAATAAAACATTGATTAGAGGGTGATATTGCATATTTTCACCCTGAGGAACCATTGTCAACCGAGGCGAAGCCAAGGTTGACAATGGTTTCTGAGGGGTGAAAATATGCAATATCACCCTCTTATGAATGTTATATTTATTTTATTATGCCAAATGTCTTTCTCCAGGTATTCTGTTAAACTGAGATTCTCTGTTACTTAAAAAAAAAGATTACTGTACCTTCGATTGTCGTCTGTCGTCTGATGACAGGTAGTCTTGATCAAGGAAATGCTTGCATATGAATAAAATGTGTATTAATAAAAGATGGTATCCATCAAACGTTAAGCTGCTTGTGATCAAAATGCATTCGATTTTGTGATTTAGGATTCCTATTGTGTATGTGATATTTTTTGTAATATTACCTGTTACCATAACTCCTCAACTAATGTTACCCTGAAGCACGCACGCCATTCTTTTTTCTTAGTAAATCTAAGGGTGATATTATTTTATTTTCAAACAGTTAGTTATCCAATCAAATTACTTGAAAATTATATGAGGTATAATAAATTTATATATTTCATATAGAAAGGTTTCCTGGTGTAGGGGTATTTGTAAAAAAAAAAAAAAAAAAAAAAATATACAGTAAAACCTGTCTACAAAGGCCACTTGAGGGACTGGCTAAAAGTGGCCTTTGTTGACAGGTGACCTTTGCAGACAGGGTTGATATTCTAAAGACCAGTTATGTCCCTTGATTTGCATTCGACATATAACTTCTCGAATTTAAAATTATAAAATGAATGCACAAAACACCAGTATAAATGTATATTATTAAAATGAAAAATTATTTTTATTTTAATATTTTAGGGACTCTTAAAATGCAAGAAAAATTATTGGCTTTGTGTCATTTATTGAATATATAATTTTCTATGCATCCATATATCTTTTTCAAAATATTTCTGAAAAAACCAGTTTATCAGGTGAGCTTCAAAAAGCCCTGCATTGGCATTTGTACCATTCTTACACTACCTAAACCCCTAGGCTAATAATCTGCATCTCCCATTTCTAGAAGTTGTCCCGACAACAGGGTTGCCAATAAGGGGAATTTTTTGTTTATAAAAAAAAAAAAATCTGGACAACTTTCACTTCAAAAATAATTTTGACTGACAAGAAAAAAACTTGTATTTAAGAAACAAGAGGACTAATAAAATATAAAAAATTGTTTTTACCGGTAATACATGTCCAGGTAACCTAACCCCTTTGTGAGCCCCACTGAGAGGTGATAAAAAAATCAATACTTCACCTTGAATAGCCGACTTTTTGACAGTGTTTAAATCTTTACCTGTAACAGGTTACCGTTACAGGGCTTTATTGTGGATAATTGATGAACACTCTTTCAGAGGATATTATTATAAGCTTCTAATTAATGGATTAATTATTGTCAAGTGTTAATTTTATAAATTTGAGAAGAAATCGGCAAAAATGACTACTGTCCTGACTTCTATGTAAGACATCTTTATTTCCCGATTTACAAGTTTTCCATAGAACACATAGATTGATAAAATTATTTTTATTAGTTTTTATCATTATGTCTTGAGTTTTACCATTTTTTCAATGGATTTTATGGCTGTTTCCCCCCAAAGAATGTTCCCGAGAATGGGATTAGTGACCGTTGTACATAGGTAATTTTTCCGATTTGGCGGCCGTTAGGGTGACCGCTGACCGCGTCAGACAGGTGACCGCTTTACAGAGGTTCATTATATAGTAAAAACGTTAGGGACCGTTTCAGACTGACCGTTACTGACAGGTGACCGCTCTACACAAGTGACCGCTACCACAGGTTTTACTGTATATATATATATATATATATATATATATATATATATGTTTATATATGTTTATCTTCTTTTTGTGATGTATTTGATGCATTCTTTGAAAAAGTGCAATTAGTTAGGTTTTTAGTCTCATTTTGATAGGAAATTCAGAATTTTTTTAGGGGAGGATTCAAATCTTAGCAGTGGTACAAAATGTAATTGTGATGAATAAATTTGATCCTTTTTTTTTTTTGGTTATAACAGTGTTAGATGAAGTTTGCAAAAGGAAACATAAAGTTGATGACCAGCAGCTTGTCCTGCATGTATATCACGAATGTCTTGGTAACGTGTCTGATGACGAAGATGATTCAGCTGGAAGTTCTGTAGGTGGGAGGAAATTTAAACAGCCTGAATCCTTTAGCCTGAATGAAGCAGATAAAAGGAAAGTAGAATTTTTAAAACATTCCAAAAGTGTCAAAGATGCTGTAGAGAAGCAATTAAAATCGTGTCATGCTGCAGTTCAGTGGCCTAAATCTAAAACTGATTTTATGGTCATAGATTGTCTACTAACAGCAGAAATAAAAGACTGCAAGACTCTGGCTAAAACATGGAAGAAAACAGCAACAGATAGCTTAAACCAGTTCTTTGAAGCTTTGATAGTTGAGGAAAATCTGGTTTTACAAGAGGCTTGGGATTTAGTCATGGAAGGTCTTAAAGGAATAACAATTCAACATCCTGATGGAATAGCTGTGATATCTGAACCTGAAAACTGCAAGATCATACTCGTGGGTTACAAACATATTGTGAAAAATGTTTCCAAACAGGTGAATGATATCATCGCAAAAGTTGGTGAAGATCTGGATAGAAAAAAGCAACAAATGAAAGAAAAAGTTCAAGCTAAATATCATCAGGCTAGAATTTTAATACTTACACATTTTCCTGATAAAATAAAGAAAAAGTTTCCAGGATTGAATGTAAAAATAGAGTTAAAAAGTAAAGAAATTAGGTTTGAGGGCTTAAGCTCGGAAATTAGTAATGCAAAACTAGAGATGTACGAGTTATTTGATAAAATCACATCATCCAAAGTTGACCAATTTTCCAAGGAAAAATTGGAATTTTGTGATACAGCAAAAGTGAGAGAATACATTGTTGCAAAATTGAGGAAAGGTAACATCCTCGCAGTATGGGAAATAGAACCTCAAAGAAACATTAATATGTATGCTTTGTCAGACAAAGATGCTGTCAATGCTGCTCATATATTTCAGCAATCCATTGTGGAATCCCCTATTGATTTATCCCCAGAATCTGTATATCTCTTACAGAGTGACATCTGGAGTGCAACAAAAAAAAAAGTAGAGGATGTCGAGCCAGGTCTTGTGAAAATTGTGGAAGACCCTGACAAGAAGAAAATAATAATTTGTACAACTTCTGTAAATGTTGGTAACTGCCGTGAGATGGTAGAGGATTTTCTACTGAATAATACTGTTACAGAGCAGGTACTTTCTTTACCGTCAGGCGAGATGAGATTAATACAACAGGAACATTCAAGAGATATAGAACAGATTGCCAGAGAATTAAAAGATGACCAGGTGAAAATAACATTAGATCACTTGAGAATAATAATAAAGGGAACAACCCAAGGATTGAATAGAGCCAAACAGAAAATTGACACAATAATACAAAAAATTGTTAAAAATCCCACACATTAAATAAACCAGGAATGGAAAAATATATGAATTCAAGTGAGGGGCAAGCGAAGCTTAGAAAGGTTGAAAAGGCAAAACACTGTGTCATAAATTCCAGTGACAGTGATGATTCTGAGGAATCAACCAATGATTCTGATTCATCATCACATCCAGAGGTGGCCTCATGTATGGCCCCAGGAGGACAAAGAATTACAGTTGTTAAGGGTGACTTGACAGAGTTAGATGTTGATGTTATTGTCAATGCCGCCAACAGAGGCTTGGACCATAAAGGGGGATTAGCTAAGGCATTGGTAAAGAAAGGTACAAATATATTATATGTATTTATCATGTTAATGATGGAGTGTTTCTGTAATCCACATTATTATAAATCAAATTAATAACCTATAACTTTACCGGTTGAGAAAACACCTTGATCATATTGACAAGTCAACATATATTACAACCAAGTCAGCATACGTAACAACCAAGTCAACATACATAACAACCAAGTCAACATGCAAAACATACATAACAACCAAGTCAACATACATAACAACCAAGTCAACATACATTACATACATAACAACCAAGTCAACATACATAACAACCAAGTCAACATACATAACAACCAAGTCAACATACATAACAACCAAGTCAACATACATAATAACCAAGTCAACATACAGAGTAACCAAGTCAACATACATAACATACGTAACGACCAAGTCAACAAACATAACAACCAAGTCAACATACATAACATACATAACAACCAAGTCAACATACATAACAACCAAGTCAACATACATTACATATTACATAACAACCAAGTCAACATACATAACAACCAAGTCAGCATACATAACAACCAAGTCAACATACATAACAACCAAGTCAGCATACATAAAACCAAGTCAGCATACATGTATTGTGATGACTTGTTAACTTGTCATGTTACTGTGAAATTATTAATTTTCGTGGTGTTCCAATTTTTCTTGTTTTCGTGGACATGATGACCCACGAATGTACATGTCAACGAATATATTTGCAAATATTTTAATATGGAAAGTAAACTTACCTTAAGCGGTAGATAGAACTAAATTGCAGACAGATACCGGGATATCATTGAATATTGTATCTGGCAAACCTAGGGCTAAAGGGATTTTAAGTTTGATTTTTCCCGTTTTTAACCACTGTGCCAAAGACATGTTGGCAGACTTTACCAGTCAGTGTTGAAAACTTGAATGATCATAGTAAGATAAATTAACCCTCAAGGCATGATTACAAACTCACTGCCTTCATTCATAACATTGATTTGGATTGCTTTAAATATACATAATTAACATAATTTCTTTTGACACATTTGACTTTATTGATTTATACTCTACCTGAAAATAAATTGCGAGGTTACCAGTAGGGAAAATGGTTCTCCAAACATCACTGGCAGTGACAATCGAAACAAGAAGTTTACAGGTGTTTAACCCATGAATTCATCATCCCACAAAATGGTATTTTTTCTGACATTAACGAAAATTGGAGCCCACGAATTCAAATGTATTCAATGTAATTATCTCAACTTCTCCCGATCTGATGTCAACTTCAAAACTTACTCAGTTAATTTGATTTTTATTGATCTTAATGACAACTTCAAAATTTCCTGGTAATTATCTCAACTTGTCTTGATTTTATGTCAACTTTAAAACTTACTGGTAATTACCTCTACTTTTCTTGATCTTACCTCAACTGTAAACTAAATTATCTTGACATTTCTTGATCTTACCTCAACTGTAAAACTGAATTATCTTGACATTTCTTGATCTTACCTCAACTGTAAAACTGAATTATCTTGACATTTCTTGATCTTACCTCAACTGTAAAACTGAATTATCTTGACATTTCTTGATCTTACCTCAACTGTAAAACTGAATTATTTTGACATTTCTTGATCTTACCTCAACTGTAAAACTGAATTATCTTGACATTTCTTGATCTTACCTCAACTGTAAAACTGAATTATCTTGACATTTCTTGATCTTACCTCAACTGTAAAACTGAATTATCTTGACATTTCTTGATCTTACCTCAACTGTAAAACTGAATTATCTTGACATTTCTTGATCTTACCTCAACTGTAAAACTGAATTATCTTGACATTTCTTGATCTTACCTCAACTGTAAAACTGAATTATCTTGACATTTCTTGATCTTACCTCAACTGTAAAACTGAATTATCTTGACATTTCTTGATCTTACCTCAACTGTAAACTGAATTATCTTGACATTTCTTGATCTTACCTCAACTGTAAAACTGAATTATCTTGACATTTCTTGATCTTACCTCAACTGTAAAACTGAATTATCTTGACATTTCTTGATCTTACCTCAACTGTCAAACTGAATTATCTTGACATTTCTTGATCTTACCTCAACTGTAAACTGAATTATCTTGACTTCTGTTGATCTTATGTCATCTTTGAAACTTTATTATCTCCCTTTTTTATTTGCCAACTTTAAAACATAAGTATCTCAACATATGTCAATATATCATGATCTTGAGTTGACTTTTGTGGATAAGCTTTAAACTTGTTAAGTTAATGTATGTTGATCTAATTTAATTGGAGGACAGATATGCTGCCATACTTGTTAGAGCTAAATAGTTTATACTTGTCTTACTGTAGTTTGTAGCAACCAATAACAGGTCAAAAGGCAAAAAAGTATGAATAAGAAGTGATCTTTCATCATGCATCTTGTTACTATCACTTATTAACAACATTTCTAAAATCAGTGAACCAAACATAGTAAGATTAGATGGGGATGGGCCTTGGACAAAGCTAAGTCAGGTTTGCAAAATTGGTTATTTTGACTTTCATGTAAGGTCACACAATGACCTTCAAAATTAAACTTTTAAGCATAATTTGAAATGTCTAAATGCTTGAAAGGTTATAAACAGCACTGGTGCTAGAAAGGCTGCCAAGTTTTTAAAGTTGCTTAACCTTAAATTTCATTTAAGGTCAGTGACCTTCATTAGCAAAACCTTTTAACATGGACCAGGAGATCTGAAAACTTTAACTTCTATATCATCCTTGCAGATATAGCTTCAAATAGATTGAGGAATTAGTTGACCTTGACCTTTATTCAAGTGCTTTAATCAACATTTTAAAAAGTTTAACATTTCAACTGCTTCTTTCCACAAGTTGCCTTTTGTTGTAAACTAAATCTGTAAGATAAATTGTATCATTTTTCCTTTAATATACAATAGGTGGAGATTCAATACAACAAGAATGTAATAGATGTATACAAAAGAGCGGACAGTTAATGGAAGGAGATGTTTACTGTAGTAGCTCAGGAAAATTAAAATGTAAACTTATTGTCCATGCCGTAGGACCAGTTTGGCAAAATGGGAAGAATGATGAAGAAGAAATGCTAAGAGAAGTAATTATGAAGAGTATGGAAGAAAGTAGTGACAGAAAAATGCGCTCTATAGGTATTCCTGCAATTTGTTCTGGTATATTTGGATTTCCCATACAGGTGGCAACAAAATCAATTGTCGAGGCAGTAAGGGATTTCTTCAAAGATGTAAAGGACTCGAGCATTAAAGATGTATATCTTTGTGATATCACAGATTCTACTGTCTCCAATTTTGTCAATGGATTAAAAAAAGTTTTTGGAGCAAAGAATGTACAGGAAAAGGCATCCAAAAGTTTTGGAGCAAGAAGTCAATGGGCTCTTAGAAGAGGTATTTATGTAATATAATTTTTTTAGCAATAGGATGAACCTTAGTGACCATTGGTCAGAAACACATTCATACAGATCATATTGCCCTTTATCAGATCTATTTGAAATAAAGTAATAAAAATTTTCAGTTTGCTTATTGTGAGGTTGTTTTCTGTGAGTAATTCAGTTTTCTCTACCTTCTTGGACCTAATCTTTATGACAAATAAGGGAGTGAATCTTGACTTTTACGATGTATCATGAATCAATTCCTTCTAGTAAATAAATAAATTATAAATAAATAGAAAAAAAATAAGGGGAAAAAAAGAAACTATTGCAAGATACTACATGAACATCAATCGAAAAAAAAGCTGCTACATAGTGCATGTCTTTTGATGATAAAGCACCATTCAGTTCAACTTATATCAAAATTATTCTGATTTTATATACAAGTTTTAATATTTAAATTTATGTTACTATTCTGTAATTATCCATACTATGTTTAGGCAAATTCAACTTAATTGGTAGATTCTCATCCCTGCTGCCCCAAGTCATTTTATTTTCATTTCCCATCCAGGGCGTATTCAAAGTCTGTTCCAGAGTTATGTCGAGTCAGTGGCATTTCAGAAAAGGGTTTTAAGCACTCTCGCTAAAACCAGAAATGCAAGGTTGAAATCGAAAGTAGCTTCATACATGTTACGGATAGAGCATGGTTTTCTTAATTTTGCATCTTGCCAGTGGTCCGAAAGAATTACAGGCATGGTACGGGGCAAATATAGCAGACACTCAACCGTTAATAAAGGTGTAAAATAATTTAATAAGTGGCAATATAGACAAACGTGTCGCGCTGATGGCATTATACAGCAAGGTTCTTTATCATGCCACGCCTAGCATGACACTGGACCTCTTTTATTTTAAGTTCTCATCCGAAAGAACTTTGACTTTCATTTCGTAATGTTGAGTGCTTTGCAAAAGAACAGTCACTACCCACTTTCAAGTCAATGTTTAAGTGTTAGAATATTACTCAACTTCCTAAATAAATGCAATATAACATACACACTAGTAATGAAACAATAACATTAAAATGAATTTGTGACTCTTATACCCCTTGTTAGTTTGGATTCATAGTTACCAAATTTGGTTAATTGTTTTCCCTGTTTTTGGTGAAGTGTTAAATATGGTGACTCTGATTGGCCAAAATTGACAACATTACACTGGTTTGATTTATTAAGTTCAACCAATCAGAATGTGATTTTTTTTTTTTTTTTTTAAACAAAAGGTAAAATTTAATCTATTTTAATTGATATTTATGAAATTGCAGGTCTATAATCAAATCAATTTGATTGATAAGTTAATCACATTCATGTAAGATACTTTATTAATTACAGGTGGAAGAACAAGATCAACGGTATCATCAAGTGATGATGATGACGACAGTAATAATGGGATGTCTGCTGGGTCATGTAACATCAGAATAAAAATTATTAAAGGCCAAATAGCAGACCAAGCAGTAAGTTGTAGCTGGCTTTACCAAATCATTTATAAAAGTTGCCTATAAGCAATTTGATAGTCTAACTGTGGAGAAAAGTACAGCAATGGTGTTTCATGCTTTAGTCGAGATTCTGTCACTTATATCAGAATGTGAGTAATGGGAAGAAACCAGATTACCCATAGGAAATTACAAATCTTCACCAAATGAACTGACAAACTTTCTCATACCAGGAACCTTAATAATTAAAAGAATTCTTTTTTTTTTTTTTTTTTTTTTTTTTAATTGCCCAAACTACTGATTTAACCCTCTTTTTGCATGTAAGCATATATTGCACCCTCCTTTCAAAAATGAGTAATTCTGATACTGACTTAATTTAAAAAGGGTCATTTCTGTTGGTTTAGGGTAGTGTTGACTGATGCCTAGTGAAGATTCTTTAGCAGGGCTGAGCTGGGGGTAGTGTTGTGTAGTAATGATAGAGTGGTTAACTGCCAGGCGTTTTGTTCAGGTTCTTTTATCTTTGTGGTAGAGTTGCTCATTAAAATCGTAAGGGCTGGGTTCGACCTCATCCAGGGCACTTAGTGAGGATGTGTTATTTTTCAGATGTTTCCTTTCTCCTGTTACAACTTAATACAGGTAATTCCAATGTTTTGCCCAATTTATTCAGTTCAGTTTTTTTATATTGAAGTATGAGGTAGTAAACAGTGAGTCTTCTATAGAAACGATAAGTAAAGTGGTGTGGAATTTGTGGTGTTAAACATCCTTGTCAAGGTTCTCTCACTTAAATTGAGGCAATCAGTTTTGAAATGGTAGAGGAAACTGTAGTACCCAGATAAACAGTTAAACTTTAGAAAAGGTACGGACAAACACTAGATTCTGTCTGAAGGTGTTTGCTCTTGGGCCTTTTATAAACCATTAACCTTCAAAAAAGTTTCAGACAAACTCGCACTTGATTCTGTCTGAATTGGTTTGAACCTCGGCCTTTGATAAAAAATTAGAAAACTTGTGAGTTTAGACTAAGATAGGCAAAGGAATCATAGAGTTATTATAATGAGGTTTATTATTATCTATGTCATTTTCTTTTACAGGTAGATGCCATAGTTAACACAACTTCAAGAGATTTACGCTTGAGTAATGGAGCTGTGTCTGCATCACTAAGTAAAAAAGCTGGTCCCACAATGCAGCAGGAATGCACCAATAACTATCCAAATGGTATCAATCATAGTGAGGTTGCCATAACAACAGGTGGAAATCTTCGATGTAAAAAAGTTTTCCATGGATCATTACCTGGCTGGGATTCAGCTGGAACAGCTCTTGGGGTAAATATAGAGTTCAAGTTTCTATTGCATTGCAGTAATCAATTTCTAATAACTATATAATATTTGTAGTTCTCATCAGGTTACATAAGGCTACCTTGTTATGCCTATGAAATAAGTTATACATATGCCTGCTTTATACCAGTGAGCACTCGAAGTGACTTAAAGCTGCTAGTTCACAAGGACATTTTCAAAGATTGCTACATACAGGTCTATTATTCTAGTTAGCAACAGTGTCAAATGAAATGACTTGCCTGCAGTTAAAACATGTTCCTGATAGCCTTAACCTGATGCCACTTATTGCAGTATTTCCACATTAACAAGCAATTAACAAATAAAGCTCTTTAAAAACAGCTGAAATGCATTGCCCAAAGGAATACTATTGAGAACCATAACAACACAAACCAAATAATCAAATAGATACCTGTACATGCATTAAAAAGAATAAGAATTGTACAGTCTATTTATATAGTAATTTTAATTTTTTTTCTGTGGGAAAACTTTTTCAAAATGGAACAGACCTGGGTTTAATAACTGCCAAGCCAAACATGGTTGGTGAGGGATGAAACTCACAGACACTTGTTTTTGATAGAAAATTTACATGAGTATGGTATAATAATAATAATGATATGGTGATGTTGATTATTATTCTATAATTATTATTATTATTATACTCTGGTAAAGTTTCTATCAGAAACAAGAGCCTGTGATATTAACATAATGATTAATACTCAAGCTTACAAACTGATAGTGTAGGTACTTTATATAAAATATCCATAGTGTAATTAAAACAATTTTTTTGAACAAAATAGAGCAATTTAGAAGTTAAAATATTTTGAGAAAGCTTTAAGAATTTTTTAAATTATGACCCCCATTTCATTTTGATTGTTGTTCACAACTCTGTTTATTTCAAACTTCAGATAAATACTAATAATAATTAGCACGGACACCAACATCTTCAGATATCAGGACCTGATAAAGGCCAATTACGGCAGAAAGCTGGACCAGAACTACACTATCTGCACTATCTACAACAAAAATTTTAAATATCAGAAGATGTTGGTGTTCGTCCTAATTATTATTTTAATTAATAATACATATACCTGCATCCTTGTGAAACCATCCATCTGAAGATATTTTTAACACCACCTTACCCACCTTTAAGGCTTTGGGACTTTCGACGTAACCAAACTTCAGATAAATTTTAATTATTTCAATTATTTAAAATTAATTATGTTTCATGTTTCTATTATAACAACAGTTTTACTGAAAATATCAACTTATGTGACCCAGTATTAAATTGAAATAATAGTTTCACACTAACATTAATTATGCATCATAAGGTTTGCCTGCAAACCCCATAGTTAATAATAATTTTATTTTTATTATTTTTTTTTTTATAAAGGTTCTGAAGAAATTCATGAATAACTGTCTACAAGAAGCTGATCAAAAGGGCTTTCGAACCATAGCTTTTCCTGCTATGGGTACTGGTA
Source organism: Tegillarca granosa (assembly GCA_029721355.1). Lineage (NCBI taxonomy): Eukaryota > Metazoa > Mollusca > Bivalvia > Arcoida > Arcidae > Tegillarca > Tegillarca granosa. Next base: position 23,909,228 of record CM056605.1, read on the forward strand.
ATTTAGGATTTCCTAAAGATGTTGTGGCCAGGGAGATGCACCAGTGTATTGGGAGATTTTCAGCTCAAAATACCAATAGTAGTATTAAAGAAGTTAGGTTTATTCTGTATGATAAGGATTTAGAAACGGTCAAGGTAAAATATATTTGTTATAGTTAACTAAAGACTGAACATACCATTCTGTTACTGATTAATTGATCTGCATATCTATTTTTTCTAGCTCTTGCTCATTTATACATGACTCAGAGTTTAAAGCTGCATTAAGTTTACCCATCATTGAAAAAAAATTTCTAAAAATAGTTTTTGTCAATATAAATTTGTAATTACAATCAGTGTGATTCATTTTCTTAAATTTACTCATATTGGCCCATAGTAAATGGAAATCCTAAAAGCTTGGGACAACTCAGTAATATGTTAATTATCAGCTTTGAGCATGTGCAGAAGTTATGCCTGTAAGTTAACAATGCATTGACAGAAAAATATGTGTTAGTACAAGAATGACAACAGTGTCTAGTACAAGATTGACAACAGTTTGTGCAAAGGAAAAAACATTGGTCAACTGGGACAAACTGAATCTAAGGATTCAATTTGCCCATGCTCAGATAGAAAAATGGCTCTAAAAATAGATCTGTGGTAGATCAAACTAGCAGAAGGTTTTCCCATGAATTTCAAAGGTTTTATCTTGGAATCAAGTTTTAAATTTTTCATGAGAGGCATAGTTAAGAAAAATGTGCTGTTTTATATTATACATAGGAAAACTTAATGCAGCTTTAAAGTTGAGTTGAGTGAAGTACATGTATTTATACAAGTAATGTTATACATGTATATCTGGGTCAATATTTTGATGGAAAAACCTCATTTGTAGCCATTGGTGACATTACCTTTTTAACTGTAGGTTACATTGTCTATAGTTGGTAAAAGGTTCCTACTGTTTAAGTATTTTTGTTCTTGCATTCTCCTGTAAATGTTAATGGTTTTCAGTTGTGTGAGTTTTGGCAGGAAGGAGAATAGAATTTTAACCACAAATCAAGATTCTTCAGCTTATATTGAGGCATTCAATCTATTTGGTTTCACTTGTGGAGGAAAATGGAGATCCTGGAAAAAGCCACTGTCGTTTTGTAAAAGAAAACTATAAACTGTTTCAAACTTAACAGCCTCTTGCGTAGGATTTGAGCCTATATGATGAGGGGCACGGTTGGCAATTGAAACCACTCCATAACAAAGACTAGAAAAATCTAAGCATTGTTGGTATTTCAATGCACCAAACATACAGTTTTTTTCCAATCTACTTAAACTCTTGACTGAGAGATGAAACACCATTTTGCTCATATCCCTTGTTATATAATTGAATGTAGTCTATCCACTGGGTCTACTAGACTGGAAAAAAAAATGACACAGTTACTGTAATTGTTGTTATGTTTATGACAAACTATTTATCAAAGAAAAACTCATGAATTTAAATATAGTTTGGTATTATTAACTGACTTGAGAGTAGTCATGGCAGGAACTACATGTAACCATGTGCATCCTCTTTTAACAATATATTTTTGTACAGTAAAAAATGTTGATAATCTGTTAAAAAATCAGGCTTATTTTTGCAAATACCACATAATAAATCCAAGAGCATATTTCTAAATCCAAACTACCATGTTCAACATTTAAATTCCTATTGTTTTCACATCTCATTTGAGACATTCAATGGTTTTCCATAATGCACACAATGATAATCAGATATGGCTAGGCTCAATAACTAAACAAAACCCATCTTTATTTAAATTCAGAAAATAAAAATATTCCAAAATATGCTGTCACACACAGTTACCATGACAGTAGTTTAACATGTAAGTGAAAATTAACAAAAATCTCTAGGGTGCCTGTTGAAAAGACTTGTCATGTAATCAGTTTTGACATTTAAATGTGGGTTAAATGATTTTGCGTGATAATTTAATAATTTATCCTTAGATTAACATGCAGCAATGCGTGTTGTCTGAGGTCAAAATAGGGCAAAATTTTTTACATCTTGGTATGAAATCAAAGATTTCAGATCGGACTTATGGACAATATTTGAATTTTTAATTCTCTCTCTCTCTCTCTCTCTCTCTCTCTCTCTCTCTCTCTCTCTCTCTCTCTCTCTCGTCATGGCAATGTAGCAGCATCAGCCTAAAGGCATATTGCCTCATGGCAGCTAGAATACTGTGGTAGCTCAGTTGGTAGAGTGCTCGCTCCATAAGTGGCATGTCATGGATTTGAACCCCGACCAGGTCTGACCTTAGACTTGGAAGTGGGTTTTCTTTTGCCAAGCACTCAACTTTATGTAATGAAGGTCACAGTTTTTTGTGGATGGGAACTTACAACTAGGTCCCATGTCATAGTAACATGGCATGATAAAGAACCCTGCTGTATAATGCCATCAGAGCAATGCACAGGCAAAATATCTGCACTATCTCGATATACTGTGAATACATTTAAATTTGTGGGCTCCAATTTTCGTTGATGTCAGAAAAAATACCGTTTCGTGGGATGATGACTCGCGGGTTAAGCACCTGTAAACTTCTTGTTTTGAATGTAACTGCCAGTGATGTTTGGAGAACCATTTTCCCCACTGGTAATCTCGCGATTTATTTTCAGGTTGAGTATAAATCATTGAAAAATATCCGAATCGGCTTTTTCCCCATAATAGAAAGACAAAATCTGATTAAAAATTCTTTAATGCCGGCTTGTTAACAATTAAAAGTACTCAAGACAGTGTCACGATTCACTGAACTTCCCTATTCACAGGTAATTACCTAATACCTTACAAGTTTATTGAATACTAGTGGCTTCACCTGTTCACATTGTTTCTACACCTGATCGATCCAGTTTATAGATAGTTAATAAACTCCCCTGATCTCTATATACAAGAGCTGACTAGATTGATAACGACCGTTTTTCGGGTTACCAACATCAACATGATTACGGCATTACACGTGGTTTTTGTATCTGTTATATGTTGATCAGTGATAGGATTTTCATAAGATATTAATAAGCAGTATTTATATGTTGATCAGTGATAGGATTTTTATAAGATATTAATAAGCTGTATTTATGAATATTTATCTATATATGCGACATTGTCACACATCGACTTACAATTTATTATTTAAACGACAGATATCCTGATGTACCAAATAGAATTTACCCTTTGTCTACCGCCGATTGGCCTTACCGGCGTTTGTGAAGCCCTGATTCAGATATTTGCAAATATATTCGTTGACATGTAAATTCGTGGGTCATGATGTCCACGAAAACAACGAAAATTGGAACACCACGAAAATTAATGATTTCACAGTAAGTAAAATATTCTGGGACATTAAACACCATTACTCAGCTCAACTCAGCTCATGGCAGCTAGACTAACATATGTTATATATGCAGTTTTATGTTATATTTTGCAGGCATTTGATGACTTTGAACAGAGATGGAACAGAGGAAGTGGTGGCTCTGGTTTCCATGGTGATGGTGGTAGAGGTGGTGACAGAAAGACTAGACACTTTGGTTCTGAATATGAGGATGTTTCAGCTGATTATGGTTAGGCTCAGAAAATATTAACTTTTATGTTATTCAGACAAAGATTTATTTATGTTTTAATTTCTCTCTACCCACTTATTCATCTGTTTGTTCATCTGTTATCCATTTAGATAAGGGTACATACATTGTCCGAGCTATCTTCTCTTTCAGTTTTAGAGTGAAAGTTTTTATTTGGTAGAATGTTAACATGTAATAGAGGCTAACAAGACCAAAACTTTTTTCCAATTATTTTGAAAACAAGAGATAGTTGCACTCATTCATTCCAAGACAAGAAAATTGTTCATGGATTGTTTAACTGTTTTCTCTTTTTTTTAACAGATATGTCATTGATATTTGGTAAAATGTTTTAACACAAAATGGAGATATGTAGAAAACTTTTATGACTACACAGTTTATTTTTCTGACGTTTTCTGATGCAGTTTGTTTTGAAAATTTATGCAAAAGTATTATTTGATGTGAGGACATGGTAACTGAAATTTGGTGATCAAATGGGGAAATTGTGTATTTCAAAATTATTTAGCTTTTTATCTTTATAATTTCATTCAAAAATACAATGTACCACATATTGCATTTTCCAGTCAATGCAGGGGCTTCATTTATGTTTTACAGAATTTTATACAAAATATAACATATCCCTTTGATTGGTTGTGTAGTTTGAGGTGTGCAGGGAGAGACATGTACCTTTTTAGTTTTTGTCTAGTTTTAATTGTCCAGTAGGCCTCCAATTACCTTCATACTTTAGCTTGATTGTATATGCTTTTTTCATACTTACTATATTTGTATTAGCATGCTCAAGACCATGACTTAATACATGTCTTTTCTTCAATAAAGCTTGTTCTGGATAACAGATGTGTTAGCATGCTTAAGACCTGTCTTATCTTCAATAAAGCTTGTTCTGGATAACACATGTGTCTTTGGTTAAGATTTTTCTTTCTCAAATATAATGTTATAGATTTTATTGTTCTTTCACAAACATTATGGTGTTTCTGCACAAACTTTATGGGGGTTCTGCAAAAACATTATGGGTTTCTATGCAAACATGTGGAAGTTTTGAACAAACATTATTTGGTTTTTGCACAAATATAATGGGGTTTCTGCACACACATTATATAAGTTTCTGCACAAGCATTATGGGGTTTCTGCACAAGCATTAGGAGGATTCTTGACACCCTTATGGAGTTTCTAATCATACATGGAGGTCTGCACAAACATCTTAAGGTTTCGGCATAGTTCTTTTATAAGAATCATCTTCATATTTAAGCTTGTTTAGATGTTTCTTCAAACTTGATTAGTTTAAGTTTGTATGAGAAATATCTTTATATTTGCCATGTGATTATAAATCATGACCTGTCTTCAGTAAAGCTTGTTTTTGACAAAACTTTTGTGAGAATGTAGGTAAATTTTTCTGTTTCTAAAAAATACAGATACATGTACTTATACATTTGTTGATAGATTCTTTAAGTTCTGGACAAATATGTTCTGCACACAAGAAATGGGGTTTCTGCACACCCATTATTGGGTGTTTTGCACAAACATTAAAATCACTCTGCACCAACATTATGAGTTCTATAAAACATTAAAATGTTAAATATGTGTATTTCATATTAACAGAAAATTTATGAAACTTCAGTCTTGAATGAACTGAATATAACATAAGTTCTGTGAACTTGTCAACAAATTTATGAAAAATTTATTTACTAAATATACGAAAATAATTGGGATTCACCTATGCAAAAAATAATTGGGATTCACCTATGCAAAAAATAATTGGGATTCACCTATGCTCTAACACCTAATTAGTAACTTGAGTTCAGAACATAAAAAGTTTAAAAATTTTATACAGTAGAACTTCGATAAGTCAAACTTCGATATTCGAATACCACTGATAACTCAAAGTCTTTATTTTGCCCCAACCAGTTTTCTAAATAAACTTTTGTAGGACAACTTCGATAACTCAGACTTCTATAATTAGATTACCCCCGATAAGTCAAAGTAAACATTTGGTCCGTAGTCTATTAAGATTAAACTTCAAAAACTCAAATTTTATCTAATAATTTGGATCAATGGCCCGTTAAATAAAATGATCAGAGAAATCACATATCCGTAATTAGGCTACCGTTATATTAGAGAACTGAACTGAGTAGTTATCTGCTGTATTTATTAGTATCAATTAAAGGATTAATATTAGTACCGGCACAGACAATCAAGTGTAACAGGTATGCTAATCCCCTACTCTAATAACAGAAGCCGAATAATATGCTGCTGGCGATAACAGTTCATTTTTCGACTTAAGTTCTACAAGCTTAATTTAAACGACTAACCCCATGGTACTTATTACTGCATTAAAAACTGAAAAACTAATTGCACTGCTTTGTAATGTTATTAACAATCTGTTCGTATTTTTAACGAATGTGTAATAATTAAGTATTGCTGATAAGTATGTACATAAATCTGATTTCCGATTTCGTTGGTCGGTACATCCTGATTTTAAAATAAAAGAACATGTTTTACACGCCTTTGCAGTCAATATTAATTCTTTAATATTTTTTTTGTTGCCCATTTAAAATAACAGGAAATCAACACTGTGAATTCGTAAACTATTGTGTTGTTGAAAAGTGGATACCTTGCGGCATTTAGTTTGAATAAAATGATTAGAATTATAAAATACAATAAATTAGATAGCAACACAAGTTAACAACAAGTAAATAAGGTTCACATGAAAACTAGTAAACTCCATTGGATATTGGGAGAAGTTAATATAATAGGACAATTGAACTGATATTTTACAAATTTTACAGATATTATTACTAATTTAAAACATGTCTATCTAGAAGGAAAGGGTATATCTTTTTTAGTGAAATCACTTTCACGTCGTTCAGTGAAATATTTTTATGGAAATCGCTTCTCAAACTGATTGTTTTCCAGGTATTAATGAGATATTTATTTAAGAATTTTTACACAATGTTTACATTAAAATTGTTTTTCATATTGAAATGTTTAACTTGAGCACACTTTTACAATGTTTAATGAAATGTTTTACTTGAAAAAAAACTTTTACACAGCACACAATCATAATTTTACTCGTTTATGAAATATTTACTTATAACAGACTTATTCCGACTAGTCCGGCAAAAATTACCCAGGTTCATTAAATGTGTGCATCATGTAGTAATAATCTGAAAAGACACAACACTTATTGATGAAAGCTCAAATTTTAAGATAATATCTATATTTATAACCGTGAGAGAAGTTCATTTTTACAAATGTCTTACATGTATAATCTTTTTGAAAGTTTCTCACACACTGTTAGAACACTTTCACACTGCACACACACAAAATTCCATTTATAACAGAATGTTTTCTGTCACATAATCTTAACAACTTCAAGGCATAACAATTTGATTTCTGTGAAAATTTGAACTTGTCTAATTCAATATCTAGCAGAAAAATTGGTTGGCATAAATATCATCTGGTATATTGGTAAAGCCCATTCATTTTTGGGAAAAAATAAGCTGATGTCTTAGTTAATGCCAAATCCAACACATTACTTGTAAATTATGTATAGTTGTAGCATCTTAAGTGTGTTGCTTTGTTTTAATATACATGTCGTTAACATGATAAAATAGTCACTTTTTTCTTCTGTAATATTATGTTTATTGTTAATACTAACATTTTGTAAACCATTTGACGGGACGAATTATCTTATATTTATTTCTTGAGCAACAAACCATACAGTTATAACCATTTTGTAAGCACCAGTCAAGCTTGTCTGATTGAACTTTTTTTTTTTGTTCGTAATACATTTGTGTACAGTTGTTGTGAAATCTATGTGCAAAATTTCACAGTTTATAACGTTTTTATGTTTTTAATTGTCTGTCAATGTTAAATGAAATTCATAAATTCATTTCTTTGTTTTCATACTTTTCAATTTTTAAAATAATTAAAAATTAGAGAATAAAAATCTTGGTTTCTCAAAAAAAAACAAAGAAAATTGTTATCTGTTGAACTGTTTATCATTATTGAACTTGGGTTTGCCTTTTAGTTACTTTTCATGAGTTATCTGCCCTTTGATTTAAGGTGAGATGAATTATGTAATAACTAGCTGATAGTGTACTTTGCTCGTAAAAAATGACTTTTAAAACAAAAAAATACTGTTTAAAGTCAAATTTTTTTCTCTCTGGTATTGATTAAGTATTCATGTTAGAAATGACTGGTTTTTTTTTAGTTTCATTCAGATTAAAGAAAAATATTGACTCTGTAAATTGTACAATCAACATTGTTAATTATTTCTATAAATTCATATTATATAACAAATAACAAAAATTATAATTGTAGCAATAAAAGTATTCTAAATTGAAAAAAAAATTCAAATCTTGTGCAGATGAACAATTTTAGCACACATTCATAAACATCAAATTTCTTTCAGAATTGAAATGAAAAATTCAGCAGTATTTAAATTGCTGTCAGTTCATATAACACTTTTGTATGAGTTATGAATAATTCTGTAATAATGTTTAAGAATAATTTATTTAGTAAAACATTCATCATCATTTGTAAAACATTCATCACCATTTGTTTTATCAGAATTTGGTATTAAATGGCTATTTAGGAGCTTAATTCATCAAGGGTGAATTATATATATATATATATATATATATATATATATATATATATTATATAGTTGTCAGTGGTTAAGTATTTCACATTTTACAATCTTTTGTTTAAAGTTAACTTTAAGTTGTAGAGATAAGTTTTCAATGTTTTTAGGTATTTTTTGTGGCATTATTTGTAATTACAATGTTTTAAACGGGATTCATTATTGTATCATATGATCATTTAACAGTGATTTACACCTTGCAACTTTGAAACTGTGGAACCAATCTTGACAGAACAACTTCCAAACCACAAAAAAAAAATGTTTTAGAAAAATTCTTGGTAAACAGGTATATGGAAGATAATATTTTTAATAAACAATATTAACTAATGATATATGTTTTAAAAAAAGCAGTAAAGGCAAGTTCTTCATTTGCTCTAGGTTTTGTTTTCATAGATTCCACTGTTGTCTTCAACTGATAATTAGTGATTAATTAAAATCTTGTATCAAAATACAGACATTATGAAATGTTTTGTATTTTATGCCATTAAGTTTTACTTATTACCATGGCAATTGCACTGTTCCTAACAACAATTAAATATAATCATATGATACAATAGTGAAGCCCATATATTATTAGAGTCATTAAGAAAGTACATATATGCACTTGAGTAGTAAAACTAAATATAAGCATTAGAGTCAAAATTAAAAATTATTTTAATTTCATTTCATTCTTTTTTGTGAAAAACAATTCGATCAATTGAATATTCTATTAATTTTTATGTGTTTTAATCTGATGATTATCAGATATAAACACAGTATTGAGTTAGCTAGCTATCGGTGACTTGGTACGACAGCATTTTCTTGTCATCAGATACATTGTTTATACTTTATTCTTATACTTTTAATTCTCACCAACAAGGTTCTTATTCCACTTGAACAGATTCTAATGTGAGAAAGTATGTCATTTAGCTTGCTGAATCTCTGGGTATCCCTGGTCACTCTGTTTTCCTCCACCATTCTTGAACCAAGCCCCTTTATATAAGTGACAGAATGTGGACATTTAGGCATAAAATATCATTTTTTTAATCAAAAAGAAAAAGGACGCTCCTTGCTCTTACAGTGAAGGATCAAGTCTGAGTATTTATGTAATAAATACATAATGGAAATTATGGACATTGGGCAAAATAATCTTGGTTTGAGACATTTTTACTCATCTGGCACAAACAAGTGAAATGTATCCAAAACATAGTGCAATAAATTTGATTTTAAAAATTAAATTTTAAAAGTTTAACTGCAGGACCAAAAAAAAAAAAAAATAAAATCTTAAAAGTTTATCATATTAACGTAGGACCAAAAAAAAAATTAAATTTTGAAAGTTTAACTGTAGGACCAAAAAAAAAAAAATAAATAAATAAATAAATAAATAAAATTAAAAGTTTACATGTTGGACAAACAGCTCACTTTTTTACCAACTTTTCTTAAGAAAGTAAATTGTATCTCAGTTAAGACCAAAGATCAGCTGATTAGTTTCATTTGTCCTTTTAACAAATTATGTATCTGCTAGATTAACAAACATTTTCAGATAAATATTGTTTATATCTGATAAAAGTAAATTAATTTGAATAAATATCAATTTTTTATTTTATTAAAAACTGCTCCTTTGAATGAAAAAAAAAATGTCCTGCATTTGTATACAAAATGTTGATAAGATAGAAATGGAATTGTAACTTTGTAAAAAGTATGCATACTCTTCAAAACTTCATTTTTGGGTTTATTTTATAAATACTAGATATTCAGTTTCACAATATTTATTACTTCCATAGTTCCTCCATCTTTTGAGAGCTTTCTTCCATAGTTTCCTGCATCATCCGAGACCTTACTTCCATAGTTCCCCAAATCATCTAAGAGCTTACTTCCATAGTTTCCTCCATCATCAGTGAGCTTACTTCCATAGTTTCCTGCATCATCTGACCCCTTACTTCCATAGTTTCCTGCATCATCTGACCCCTTACTTCCATAGTTTCCTGCATCATCTAACCCCTTACTTCCATAGTTTCCTGCATCATCTGACCCCTTACTTCCATAGTTTCCTTCATCATCCGTGAGCTTACTTCCATAGTTTCCTGCATCATCTGACCCCTTACTTCCATAGTTTCCTGCATCATCTGACCCCTTACTTCCATAGTTTCCTGCATCATCTGAGACCTTACTTCCATAGTTTCCTCCATCATTAGAGAGCTTACTTCCATAGATTCTTGCTTCACCCGAGACCTTACTTCCATGATATACAGTAAATGAAAAAATTTGGGATCAAAGAAAACATTACTCTTTCTATTCATTCATTAAACAAGTATAAGTTATTGGACTATATACATGTTTTACTGAAAGAAATGTGAACAATTTAATCTCTATCAGAAATTATGTCAGTAAGTGTTCATTAATATCCTTTGATGACAGAAATCTTTGGGACAACTTGTTTTCCAAAGTGCTATATGCTAGCTAGCAGATAGAATACTGAAAGAGCTTGACCATTTTTGTTTGTTTTGAAGGATAGGTTCTTGTATATTGGGTCTGAACAAAAACACACACAAAAAAGGAAAATAATATTTATAGTTTTGTCATTTGGAGATTTTGAAATTTACATGATTTTATTGATTTTAAAATACCTTTTGGCTAATCAGAGTACATGCAATTTCAACCAAAAAAAAAAAAAAAAAGGCAAGGATTACCAGTAATGATAAAATTCTTAAAAGATTGGACTCTCAAGTAGATTTTGAATTAATTTAAATATGGTGGCAGAATTTAAATCCAATAAAATCAAGTTTTTGTCACAAGTTTATAGAATGCTTATTTTCCAAATTAAATTGATGAATAGATTCCAAAAATTGTAAAATTATATACAAATGTCTTAAATTCAGTGATTTTGTTGCTCATGTTAAAAAATTTTATCCTGTAAAGTTTGGAAAAAATGGTTTAAAAGCTAAAATTTCCTGAATTAGGAAAACTCAACAAAAACTAATATATCTGAGCCCGAAACATATCAAACCTGCAAAAATAGTTCTATAAAGTTTGTTTATCCTTTTTTTAAAGTTTAGGAAAATTATTTTCAAAATTATTTTCTTTTTTTTTTTCAGTTAGGGAAAATTATTTTAAAGATCTTGTTTTTCAGTTTAGAAAAATTATTTTCAGACCTTATTTTTTCAGTTTTGGAAAATAATTTTTAAGAACATTTCTTGTAAGTTTTATGGAAATTTGATCCAAATTTGGCTCCAATGATAAATTTGCCAGAAGGATTTATTGAATTTACTAAATACAGTAAGATTTAACAAACTCATTGTGATTATATAATTTGCATTAGAAATACCAATTAAGAAATATACATAAAATATGTGCTTATACTCTTATTTCAATCTTAGTAATAAAAATGATTTTTTTGCATCTTTGAATTTTTTATTTTTCTTATTTCTTAAGTATGTATAGACATGCTGAAATAATTTTTCAAATTTAAAAAATCTAACCATTACTCATAAAGGGAGTTATTTAAGATCTAATTGGTAGACAGTTTCTGAGACATTGACCCTCAAGCCAAAGCATCTCACTGCAGCTTAGGCAGAACCTCTGTCAGCCTCATTATAAGAAAGATGCTTATAAAATTCATTGGTGTTAACTGGTTAAGCTTTGTGTTATTTACCATAGTTACCATTGAGCTTTGTGATGTTTACAGTAGTTACCACTGTAAATGCTCTGATCTACCAAGTATATATACAGGTGTGTTTGATGACTTGTTTGGTTCATTTGTCATTCCTATTCTAGGCAGGTTGATATTAAAAGCTGTACATTTGGTCCCCTAAAATAGCAAAAAAAAAAAAAATGTTTTATTTTGATCAACCTTTAAAACATTTTATTGAGAAAATAAAGTGAAAAATCATTACTTTATCTCTTGAAACTCATAGAGAGTTTGAAAAATAGAAATGTAATGTTATACAAGGGATATCAATTAACTGCTGTATAACTCCCTTGTACATTTTGTAAATCAAATGTTCATCAAAAAATGCAAAGAGTGTTTTAAACCCAAACAGAGTTGTCATTTTAATGGCACAGTTATGGTATATACAATTCAAACGAGACCATATTCCTTAACATAAAGACCCCTCTGCCAAAGCTAAAATTTTTTTTAACTACAAAGGAATCCTAAATCCTCAGAATTTAGTCTCAGGCCATCACTGGGTAGTGAAAAAAATGCCGAAATGATTTTTTAGTGCTTATTATACTCATATGACAAATGTTGGATATCAACAATGACACTTAACGACAGGTGGTATAATTGACCATGATATACATTAGACATTTGTTAGTTAGCAATCTGTCTGTCAATGCAAATTTCTATTTTGAGAACTGACTGAAATAATTATGACAGATAAGTTATTGGGAATATAATTTTACTTTAAATGAAACAATAAATAAAAATGAAAATTTTACAGAATAAGCCAGCATACATTTTAAAACATTTTTAGATTTTTTTTATTACAATATTTAATAGCTGAAATCTTTATTAAATAATGAAATGTTTGTGTTTGTTTCTGTCAATCAGCTCTTTTTAAAAATAGAGAAGGCAGTTTGTATTTTAAAAAAAATTCTTGCAGTTACACACAGATTGTTGTAAAACATACATCATACAAGACAATTTTTTGTTGTTTTTTTACCTGCATCACCATTTTTTCTAGACCTTTCCAGATTATCCAGAGATTAAAAAACACAATTTCTTTTTAAGCTTTTGTCAAAAAAGAAATATTTTTTGGACTTTTTCTACATTGTAAATGAAACAGTAAAAAGAGTATATCTGTATTATTTTTTGCCTTTTTAGATGTCTCTTATAAAGACTTACATGTACAATTGGTACATATAAGCTCTGATTAGCCAAGCTTGTTGAAGTTGCCTACTAGTAAACGCTTTAGAAATATACTCACATGGCATATATGTACTTTTGATAGGGTATGGTGCAGAAATATACAAAGGTCGTTATGGTGACCAAGCAAAGCATTTGATGCATTCTCAGTCATATACAGAGGAAGTTTACCAAAGAAGTAAAACAGAGATCAACAGATCTGAATCCAGCCCAGCTATTAGGAGAAATTCTAATCAAGATGATTGGTTAGGTGATGAATTGATTGACAGCTCTATGAAGCTAATAAAGCAACAACATCCCCATATAGAAGGGCTAATAGATAGCTGTGTTTGTGAGGTTGGCCAAGTCAGTACCTACAACAAACCTTATATACAAATATTAAACGAGGAAGGACAACATTGGATCATTGTAACGACCATCAACTGCTCACCTGGAGTGGTTAAAATTTATGATAGTAGGACAAGAAAGGTCACAAAACGAATCAAACTTATCATTCAGCGAATGACGAAACATGTTGACAATAAAATAGTCTTAGAAATGCCAGAATTTCAAAAACAAAGAAACAAGGCAGACTGTGGTCTATTCTCCATTGCAGCCATGGTATCCTTAGCAGAGGGCCGTAATCCTTCACATGAAATCTGGGATCAAACTAAGATGGGAACACACCTGTCACTTTGTTTATCAAAAGGAAAATTGACTGCATTTCCACCATATAATGATAGCAACAAAATAAAAGTACATGTATTAAAAAAAGTAATATTTAATCTGCATTTATGTTCCCACTGTGAGAATCTTATAGATGATGACAGTGGTAGGTGTGGTCAGTGTAACAGACAACATATGTCCCTGGTGTATGGCATATAGTGAGGATTACACTGATAGGTGAAGACTGTATACTGGTAACCAACAGCATTCTGTTATTGGGCATTTACAGATAACACTGATAGGTGAAGCCAGTATAAAAACTACATACAAATATGCTGTTGTGAGGCCTTTATAGATATCACTGATAGGTGAAGCCAGTATAAAAACTACATACAAATATGCTGTTGTGAGGGACAGGTGAAGCCAGTATAAAAACTACAAATTTCATTCATGCTGTTGTGAAACATTTATATATGATAAAAAGTAAATGGTGTAGTCGGTTTAACTACTGGTAAATGCATATACTGTTGTGAGACATTTATAAATGATAAAATTCAGAGATGTTGTCAGTGTAAATAACTGTGATAAAAATGTAAAAATTCTCACCTCTCATTGATATTTGAATCTTCTAAAAATGGAATTTTCTAAATTTAATTGGATCTTCAAAATTGGATGGAATCTTCTGAATGAAATAGAATGTGAACATCTATTTTTAGTGTAGAATAATTGGAATTATCATCTTAGGTATTCATTAAATGATTTTGATTTTAATAAATAATATTTTTTTGTCTTAGCATCTATGTAAAACATTCAGTAGGACCAACCCTACACATGCTAAAAATTAATGTACACATTCCATTTCAACAAGTAGATTCTAATAGCAAATAAAGGTCTGTTACAAGTTAGTGATGAAGAATGAACCTATCTTTAATGCTGCATTAAGTTTTAATGGGGAAAAAATTAAAATGGTGCTGATTTACTTATTAAGGTTTCTATTAAACAATGTTACATTTGGGTCAATGATAAAAGCTCGATTAAATATAGAATTTCCCAGTAAGATGTAGACCTGTGGGATCTAATTTTAGAACATATTATAAAAAACCGGGTCATGTAAACACAACTTACAAAACCTAGAAATACCATAAATTAAACAGAGTATTAAATTTAAATTTGTCAATTGTGACTTTGTAAGGGACAAATAACATCATTATGAATACATTTGGATATTTATAACAGACAATTAATGCAATTTATGTCAGGTTTATCCTTTGATTAATTCAAGTCTCCGTTAATCAATGTACATGCTCCAAGCTATTAAAAATATGCCCCACACAGTCAAGGATTCTGTGTATTTACAGCTTATAGGTATGAAATCTAAGAAAATGAATCTCAATGATCATGATTAGAAGTTATAAAGAAAATATACTTTAGGTAATAGAATTTTTTTTTAGAAAATTGAAAAACTTAATGCAGCTTTAAAGACTGTCTATAAAACAAGGTGACTGATTAGCTTACCCATGTGAAGAACAGAAAATCATTTCTGCTGGTACTTGTGTGGCCATAAGCATCTACTGTTTGTGTCACTGTATGACTGTCACAGTGAATTTTATTAATTTTCATAGAAAATCCAATTAATTTGAATTAAGTTAAGTACTTTTCACTTACTGTAGTCGTAACTGAAAATCACTATATGCATCCACGATTTCTGTAGAAAGGACACTTAAATTGCTACAAGGGGGATTTTACATGTTGAAAACAAAGCAAATGGGGATTTTTTTGCACATATGATGTAAACAGTCACCAAAAAACATATCATTTCCAGTGTAAACATCATCATTTTTTAACTCTATTCATAATCCCATAGCAGAGACAGTTTCCTTTCTACAGAAATGTTTTATGGTAGTTGCAGATGTGCATATCGATTTTTAGTTTCAACTAGACTCAAGTAAGTGGAAAATACTAAACTTAATTCAAGTTAATTGGATTTTCTATAAAAGTTTGGCATTATTTACTCTCACAAACCAATGAGTCAAACAGTAACATTAAACCTC
Organism: Tegillarca granosa; assembly: GCA_029721355.1. Lineage (NCBI taxonomy): Eukaryota > Metazoa > Mollusca > Bivalvia > Arcoida > Arcidae > Tegillarca > Tegillarca granosa. Next base: position 23,924,993 of record CM056605.1, read on the forward strand.
ATTCATCTGTAGACACTGAAGTTGTTAAGAGCTATTTACTGGGAGATAGAAGTCTTGCAGTCCAGGTTCTGACATACCTTGGGGCATACTTAGTAGTTGGGTCTTGCTGATCAAACTTAGTGTCACTGATGAGGAATGAATTTCCGAAATGTGCACATCTGGCACATCAAAATTTAACTGGTATTTGTGTTATATATTTAAAACAGAGAATGATACTGTCCCTATGCATTCTGAAGACATCTCTGTAGTGTTTGAATAGGTCACAACTGTGGGCAAATAACAGAACACGCTTTCTACTACATTATATATATAAATATATATATGTGTGTGTGTGTATATATATATATATATATATATATATATATATATATATATATATATATATATATATATAAATTATATATATATAACTGTTTTATTGATAAGCAGATGTAAAAATAATTTGATTATTCATAGGTGTGCTACATTGGTTAGCTATAAACAGTTTTAAATGATTTAAAAATACAAGGATGACATTGTACTTAACATTATTGACAAGTGGTCTCTATATAAAAGTGTAGACTTTAAAGCAGGTGTAACGAAGAATATTGTCCCGGGTTGAAAATTGACCCGGGGTTCATTTTTCAACGCTGAATATTGACCCGCAGGTGCTTTTTCAACGTTGAAAACTGAGACCAAAAGTCGTGAAATTTATACCCGGGGTCATTTTTTAACGGTTTGATTTTTTTTTTTTATAATTGCTGAAGACCTCAACACGTGGAAAATTGACCCTGTTGAAAATTGACCCAAACTACAAATTATTTTTGTTTATATCTATTTCATTGAAATTTGCTCTATGAGACTGAACTATATCTAATGTCATGTTGCAAATTTTGAATTTACTGGATGTTTTTAAATATAAATAAAATGTTAGGACACTATTTATCAAATATTAAATTAAAAAAGTTAATTTTCCCAGAATAATAATTAAAATTTCGTCTGAGATCACCCAATGTCCAGCAATACACGGTTAACTTATTTTCATGTTTGAGGCCACATGATGTCAATAACAATGACAGTGTTTTTAATTTTAGGGCATTGATAGGTTTTGATTTTTGCATTTAAATAATGATTCTTTATCAAATAAAATAAAATTTATGGGATTTTTGGACCCGCACATGGCACATCTATTAGGATTTGCAGCGTAATTTTTGCTCATCGAATGAATTCATGGCTCTTTGTAACTGATTTTTTTTTTCTTTTATATAAGCAAAAAGCCGCTTCGAATACCCCTCCCTTCCTCTGAGTCAAATGATTGTCCCCTAATTAAAATCAACTTGTCAGTATAAATAACAAGTCAATATACGAGTCCAACATACATGTATTTTAACTGGTAAAATAGTAGACATTCTCGAAAATATATATCTGACAGCATTATTAATGACAGGGGTCATAATTATCCAACTAGACAACATCATGACATTCAATTCATTGGACTTAAAAAAGTTAAACAGACTTGCCACATAGCAATATAATATTCTTAAATTATTTTGCCCGATTAAAAGCAGGGTTATCCGTTTGTGTTAGATTTTTTTTTCATACCCCCCCCCCCCCCCAAAAAAAAAAAAAAAAAAAAAAAAGAATAACCAACAAAACCTCCAAACAAACAAAATCACAAAAATGCCCCCACCCAATAGAACAAAATGACCAAAGCACATTAAACGAATCAAAACCACCACCCCCACACCCTTTAATAAAACATGACTTATATATCAATCAATATCAATATATATCAATCGCATCTAACATTTCCTGAATATTAAATCATTGAATTTTAGGATTATAAAGAAAAAATAGAGGAATTGACTGAATTTTTTTTAATTGAAAAAATCATGGTTTATGATCTAAGTTCATTGATATTTACTTTTATGTTGTTGAATTTTTAACAACGCGGTTCAATTTTCAACGGACTAAGGTCTAAATTCAACATCTTCGGTCTCATTATCCAACGTTGAAAAATGAACCCCCGGGTCAATTTTCAACCCGGGTCATAATTCTTCGTTACACCGGTTTGACTGTATTGTGTTTTAAACATAAATCTTAAGCAATCTGTGATAGTGGAATGTGCAAATAAGCTGCTATATATAGAAGATTCTTTTAAAATCTTTCTGAACTTTCTTTACAAGTAACTGGACCAATTAAACCATTTCTATATGTATGATTATTACCAGGTAGCTTACCAGTAGATTACAAAACCACTTCCTGTGGCTTTCAAGATGGCTGCTGTTGCCATATATACCAGTGCATTAAAATGGCCAATATACCACTGTACAACTCATTTAGGTTAAACCTGAATATATAGACAGTTAAAATACATAGCAATTTAATATAAATAACAGCCTGGCTTCTTTCAGATTCATTAAAAGACATCCTTAGCTTATTTTGGTAAAGATTAAGTGCTTTTTTTTAACTCTTTGAAAATTTTATTTTATAAAACATTATAGTCTTAAAGTGAATATTAATTGACTGATTTGATTCTTAGCCAAAACAAATGTTTTAGTACTAGATTTTACACAAAGTTTTTAAGCTCAATATGTAGTTGTAATGAATACAATGAGTTAAGCACAGTGGGTCTTATTGGACTTCTTGTTGTAATTATATAAATCAGAGTGGTCTGAAAATTATTTAAATGCTTATAAAAATTGTTTAATTATTTTATTTACTCATTAGTGTGCAACTTTACTAAAAATGCAGCCATTTTTTAGCATATAGTGGCATTAAACGAGACATGCTTTTTGGATGCATTTAATAGGACTTGTTAAAATATTTTTCTCAAAAGACATTTTTATTTTATCATGGTGCCATATTCAATATTACTTAATTTTTTGTACTGTATTTAATTTAAAAGTGGTCACTAGCATACCAAATATTCAGTACCCAATAATCTTGTTTCAATGGCCGATTTTATAGGGAGAGACATATACAAACACCACAACCACACCCACAGAACAAAATAACCAATCATTAATAAAAGTTGTACAAAAATAACAAATTTTACTGTGAATTTGCAATTTACATACAATTATTAAAATATTTTACTGTTTTAAATTACTATAAAGTGTTATTTTATTAATTTTAAATACAATTAAAGATCATAGAATTTTTAATATTCATCATTTAGTTTTGCATAAAAATTGCAAACGCTACACCAACTTTCCCAAATTTATGGTGCCTCATACACACAATTTCATAATCTTAAAGAGTTTTTGGATATGTCATGAAGTATCTGCATGCATTCTAGACAGTACCTTATGATAAATAAATTTTATTGCTCGTGTGCAAAAATAAAGGGGAAAAAAACCATAAGGATTACGTAAATAATCCAACCGACCAGTACTGGATGCTGACACAGTTTTCCAGTGTAATTGACTAAGGACAGTGACAAAGTTATTATGATATATGTATAAGCATACAAAAATAAGATTATAAATTTCCAAATATGTTGATTTCATCCATAGCAAATTATGCATTAAATTGACATACTGATCTTTCAGGAATAATGTTGTATGTCAAATATTAGGATTTCAAAATCAGAAAATGGTTTAAACACATTCTGGAAATCGTAATGCACTTAAAGGAGTAAAAAAATATATATATAATTCACAGATTATTGAAAATTTGGATTTTTGTGATAAACTGTCAACGGGAATGAAGATTCTTTTTGTTTTCATTTCATCTGTTATTTTAGAATTAATAACAAACATGAAATTTACTTGTAGGGATATTTAGAAATGAGATGTTGAAAAGTGGGTAGGTTTAACAAACTCTGTTGGAAGCATATGACTGTTTTAATATTTTTCAAAAAAGCACATTCTAAGGCATATGTGTGCAAATTTTCAGAAAATTCTATTTTGAGGAAATGTTTTGTCTCAGGTACCTTTTTAATGAGGAAGGCAAACAATGATTATTTCCATGTATTAAGCACAGTAAAAATAATGAAGAGTGAAAATAATCATTTATACTTTTTCTCTCTATCATTACGTGTAAATTATATTAAATATTATTAGGTATGCCATATATATATTTAACAATTGTATTTCATCCTTCAAATTTGACATACCATTGTAGAAAAGCGTTATGTATACAGTGATATGCTGGTCACAAATAGTTTCATTGTTTATTCTGTTGTTTATTTATTATACAGTGTTATGCTGGTCACAAATAATTTTTCTTGCATGTCTATTGTTGTTTATAATAAATAACTTCAAATAAATTTTTAATAAACAAATACTTTTTAGGATTATTTTTCTCATTTTTATACCCCAACAAACATATGCAAGGTATTATGTCATATTTCCACTTTTTATTGGTGTGTGTGTGTGTGTGTGTGTGTGTGTGTGTGTGTGTGTGTGTGTGTCCATCAGTCTATCCAGCTGGTACACTGTGATACTTTACTGTTCCAGAATTGAATTTCCTCAACATGAATGATATTTATAATGTTGACTGGGTGGAAAATACGATCCCACCTGATCACACCTAACAGGATTCAAGAAAGCTTTTAAAGAATTATGATTATTTAGTTGTGAAAATTGCTATTTATTTTTAACAATTTATAACCAGAATTTACTGTTTTTAAGATATTTGAGATTTAACAATCCAATGTGTTAATTAAATCTGGATTTGCACATATCCATTCCATGAGAAGTTGATTAGTTAGGTAATTATCTTTTTAATAAGCAGCAGACTGGACAAAGACCAGCTAAGCCACATCTGTTTGTCAAAGAATGCTTATGTCTGGTGGAGCTTTCATTTATTTTTTGGCCATAGTCATTTAATCATTTGGATATGATTGTAATTTTAAAATAAAAATCATATACCACAAGCCTTATGGGAATAGCAATTATATAAATAGAGGATATTGCGTGAGTGTTTATGTAATATTAAATAGACTTGGCAAAAACGAAACTATACATGTATATTATGATTTTTATTACAGGGCTTTATTGTATGAGCCATTGAGAAGATTATATAATAAAAGTGTGTGTGTGTGTGTGTGTGTGTGTGTGTGTGTGTGTGTGTGTGATCATATCTGTTAAAAGCATATATCAGTTAATCACATAGAATTATGTATTAATTATTAAGCCTTTGAAATTAAATGTGATTGACTATATATATTTTGTTTGAATGCGAAATAATTAATCTTTATGGTACCTCAATTTTGTTTATTTGTTGACACTCCGACTCACATATTTACTGGTCACAAAAAAAGCATATGTTACAAAAATGTCTTAAACACTAACTAAACATCATGCATTAAACAGCCCCTAAAACAGCATGTTTTCTGAGATCCATGGAAATTTATAGTTTTGCAGTTGTATTCATTCCTCACCGAATTTATTAATGACCTAAATCAGTTATTTAGAGCATAACAAAAATTTTAATATTGATTGGCCGAAAGCATTGTATTGATTATTTTGTTTATTTATTGTACTTGAAATGAATGGTTAAATGACTATTCACTACAACCACTAGCCACTCATTAAAGGTTTGTCAGACTTAATTAATAGGTGACCAATACACAATTTCTTAGATACAAAGTTCTATATGACATGACATGTAACTTTCATAACCACATGACTTAATTTAGGGAACTATTTTGTCACCTTGTTTGGAAAGATATATGCAGTGAATAGATGGCTCATCTATTATAAATACTCAAAATTAGTTCAGATTATACAGATTGTTAGTTTTACTCAACTAGTTGGGTTATGTTTTCACAAGTTTTAATTACTGTAGTTCATATTAGACAGGTTTGAAGGTTTATATACTCACCAAGCTGGAGTCTTTTTTTCACAAGCTTGACTGTTGTTCAGTTAAACAGATTTTAGGTTTAATCTACATTTTGGATTCTTCTTTCATGAGTTTTGCTGTTCAACATAGCAGGGTTTGATTTTGCACATCTCATTGTAGTTGAGAGTTCCAAAAACAATTAATTTATTGATATAAGATATGTTTTAGCTTTACATTCTTAGCTAGGCTCAGTTTTCACAGGTTTACTGTAATTTGGCCTTTTTTTTTTTATTTACCTAACTTTCTTTGGTTTTCACACATTACACTGTAAGACATTTTTCTAAACTTGATATATTACCATAATATTCTAAAAATTTACATTGCAGTTTTAATACACTTTCTATCATCTATTTATAATGTATAATTAAATAATTAGACTTAGTATCCCAAACTTACTTTCCTGGGTTTGGTTTTTACAGGTTCTCCTCCTGTACCACAGGATATTTCTACACAAACAATACATTTGTATATTAACTAATATGTCTAGCTTCAAACATTTTTATGAACTTTTGTCTCAATAATGTGTATATATATTTTGTATGGTTCAGATCGGAACCACAGACATCAAACACAAAGAGGCAGTGTTGAGATGGACCCATCTGATATGAAGATAGGAAAAATAGGGCTAAAAATTTACCAAGGAGACATCACAATGGCTAAGACAGATGCTATAATCAATAGCTCTAATGCAGAAATAGACCTATCTAGAGGTAAGAAATTCCATACAAAATTTCTTGTATCTTTTTTAAAATACACAACAGATTGGACATAAACTCTTTTAAAACAACTAATAATGTCAACGTAAAAGTAAAAGTGGAAGTACATTTGTTGATTGATAATGTTATTACAAAATGCAAAAAACTGTTGGTACATGGTACAATGTTGTATACTCTCAATCAACTATTCATACATCATACTGTACAAATAAATTATTACTGAATGAATTGTTTTTAGAAACTTTATAATATTGAAGAACATCAGAAATGAAGATTTTGTGCTGAAAAAAATGGGTATTGAGCCCAGCAGAACCCACAGTATTAACCATATTTGTTAATGAAATAATTCAATGTTAGACAAGTTCCATGTACACTGCATATCATATATTTAATACTTGAAGATGATATATTAAACAATATAGGATGATTTAACTGAGTGGTTTAAAGTTTGCATGATTAATAAATCTGAGTATATCTAGCTTACTAAGGACAAGTTGGTCTTTGACAATTCTAATGATAATTTTTATCAGCTCATTTTGAAAATCAAATGGTTTTCTCTGGGTAATTTTACTCTAGTTTGAAATATTGGAGGTTAGATACATGTTTGGTTTATAAACAGTTTTGGTTTAGATCATCTTTTCATTTCACATTACTTCATTAATTTTATAATAGTTACAAAAATTATGTTTTGACCTTGAGACTCAGAAAAAACTAGCATTTTTCAGCAAAACATAAGAACCGATGACAAAATTAAGGTGTCTATCATATGCAAGCCCCAAGATATTTTTGGGGGGAATTGTATGGTCATTTACTTCAGGAGTTACTCCCGTTTTTATACCGTCAAATATGTCATTTCACAATAGTATTCATTCCTTGCCAATTCAGATTTTAGTATCAAGCTTAATTACATGACAAGTCTCAAATTTAGAGTATAACAAAAAATATTAACATGTCAGCTGCATGGTGACAGTGATGTGTCCTAATTTTATATATTTTACATATACATGTACTTATTAAGCTTATTTCTGCATCATATAATTTAATTGTTTTAAATAGATAGAATAATTGACATCTCAACATCAAAATTACAATTTATAAAGATTTTTTTTATTAAGTCAGGAGCATTAAGGAGAGGTCAGCTATTATTAGGGGAAATGTAAAAATAAGATATACTTCTTTAACTATCTTTGGACCTCTCAGTTATAACTTATTTGCATCTTACATTACACAAATTGTGCAAATATAAATCTTATCAGTGATGAAAATTTTAAATCTTTGGTCACTCCGATTCACTGTTAAACAATCTGGTGATTTTTTTTATTGAATGAAATAAATTTTTGATGTTTTTTAATCGTCTCTATGATTGAAATACCTAAAAGAAACTGAAATGACATTTAGTACAAAACTTTTCAATTTATCATGAAAAACAAGTCCTAGCAGTTCATATTGTATATATGTTTATAAACAAGGCATCAAAAGGTTCCCTAAAACAAGTCACATGGTAAAGAAATCACTCTGAACATTATGTATGAGAAATGCCATTTTGGTCATATTATGTAGTGCTAGCAGAATATTGTCATTATATACTTAAATATTCTAGGTGCTGTTGCACAAGCTATCAGCAAGAAGGGAGGAAAAGAATTACAAGATGAAGTAAAAACAAAAGGTAAATTAAAGGTCTTTTTGTCTGTATGAAATTTAAAAAAATGAAATAAATTGAAAAAAAAAAAAAAAACAAAAAAACTCTCTGGTATCTGGTGAGATTTCATTTGCTCCAAATATTGGATATTGATGACAATTTTGAATTATTTCAATGTTACAACAATTAATGTATTTGCTGCATCTTTGCATTGGATTTATTACAAGTCATTTAAAAATTGTTTAAGCATGTTTTTTTTTTTCATTTGTATAACATTCAGGAAATGTCCGTCACATGATGTCTCCTGTTTGGTTTTTTAACCAGGTTTTTGTAGAAACCTGGTTCTTAGATTACCGAATGTCAGTGGGCGGGCGGGCGTCAAAAAATGGTTTCTGGATGATAACTTGAAAAGTAAATGACATTTTTGAAAGAAACTTGGCACATACATGTATTGTGATAAGATCTTGGTTGGGATTGCTTTTGGGATAAATACATCAAAGGTCAAGGTCACAGTTGCTTGGTCATTTCACAAAATAAGCAACCTCTAGCTATATCTTGACCATATGTAAAGATAATGACATGGGGTTTTCAGTTTTCATATTTTCTAGCAATGCTGATGAAAATAAAGCCAAAATCAAAGGTCAAGGTCATTACCTATATTTTGACCTATGTGTTTTCTGCACTAAAATGGCTATTGTTGCATGAAATTTACAATTTTTGGCATAAAATTGGCTATTTTGGATGATATTTAGACGTAGTATTCACTATTTATGGAATATTAGTTTTGTAAAATGATTATGGTGGCAAAATATTTTGATGTTGACTATTTTTGCATTAAATTGGATATTTCCGAATATATTTAGTTGCAGATGCCACCATGGAACTTTTCTTAAATGAAATTATATTGAAATGAAAACACAACATTCAGATATCTAAATAATTTGTCATTATTGCAATCTTTTAACATGTTCTGATGTATGATGCTTATATATACAGTATAACCTGTGTATAAAGTCCACCTAGGGGACTGAGCAAAAGTGGACTTAATAGACAGGTGGTCTTTATATAGAGGATCCCCTATATGTATGAGTAAACTTGCAGTGTTTAAAATAGTTAAAAAAAGTGAAAATATGTAGCACCTATTAAAACTTATTAATATATACATTAATAAAGTTATTTTCATTTTATTTTTTAAAAACAGATTATTCAGAAATAATTTTTTTTAAAAAACCAAACTATTTAAATTTGATAAACTGTACATCAGAAAAGATTATTTGGTTAAACTCTACCTATTATATACACTCGACTTATTGTGTCTTTGTTGTTATAAGTAACAGGAAAGGCGTCCCAAATTAAACAATTATATATAAAACATAATAGGTAACAATGGGTATTTCTACCTTTATATCTGATGGCTTCAGTTGTTGACATGATAAGTATGACTTCATATATTTTTCTTCAAAATTTTATGTAATATCAGTCGATACTGATTTTTAAACTATGTAAGTTACTACATTGTATTTAGTGTGATCAATAATTTATATTAAAATTATTTATTGTCAATCTTCATACATCACAGTATCAAAGAAATGTGGCTGATATTTACTGCAAAAAATTTGGGAAATTATAAAATTTAATAAAAAATTATATTAAAGAAGTGGACTTTATAGACAGGTTCTGAAGTCATTTGGGACTGAAAAAGGTGGACTTTATTCACATTAGACAGGTGGACTTTATATAGAGGTTCATTATATAGTAAAATCCATTGGGGATACTTCAGACTGGTTGCTATAGACAGGTGGACTTTATATAGAGGTGGACTCTACAGCAGGTTATACTGTATATATATATATATATATATATATATATATATATATATATGATATATTAAATTTTAACCCATTACAGGTATCCCTTTACTATCAACCAGGTCCCTGCGAGACACATGATCACCCATAATTATTGTTAACAAGGTACCATTTCTCTCTGAAACCCCCTTCTCCGAAATAGGAAAACCTGGTTTTCACAGAGTTTCCATGACTCTTGTTTAACAGCTTTAAGCATTGGAATCTATCAATTTCCAGAATCATATTTAGTGATTTTTTACAAGCTTTGAAATCTTGTGATATCATTTTCTTGAAAGGAAAGTAGTCTGGTCATTTCATTGGATTGAAATTATGTTTATATTTTGTTATTTCACAAGCTGGAAACTTTGACCTCACTGTAAATTCATTGGATGAAAATTTTATTGTATATCAAATTTCTAGTAATAAAATATTTAACAAAGAAATAATCATATTTATAGTCAAGAAGATGAAGAAAGATGGAATAGCTGTTACCTCATCAGGGAAAGGAACAATGCCATGTAAACATATAATACATATAAATGCAGAGAACTCTAAAACTTGGGAGTCACGTATTCTTGAATCGCTTCAGAAAGCTGACAAATATAAATTATCATCGGTTGCTTTTCCAGCTCTAGGTACTGGTCAAGGTATGAATTTTTAATTATAGTTTGAAATTTGTCATTTGTGTCTCAGGTGTTACTATTTTTATTTTGTCCTATGCAATTAATGTTGGCATACTTCTTTCAGCTTTTTTGTCTTGTCTGCAGTTTGTTGTACATAGATGTTCAGAAAAGTATACATACTGTAATGTACTCGTTTTAGGTGGTGCATTAATTTTAGTGATTTTTGCATTTAAGGACAGTAGCACTAATTTAAATGCACCACTAAAATACTTGTTTGACTTATAGTCTGTTTCTTAAAAGTTGCTTTGTGCTAATTTCAACCCACATGAATTAGTCGAGAATGTAAATTGTGCTAAAATATGTACATGCTAAAATTAGTATGTTTACAATAATTGTTTTTGGCTTACAGCACTGCCTTATTTGCAAGGCTAGATGGTGATTAGTAACTAGCTTTGGTATGCATTAAGATGTTCATAAGATTTCATAGTAAACAGTTAGGTGAACATCTTTAATCAAAATGAAGATGATAAGCTATATAGTTGACAGTAGAACTTCCATGGTGACTTTGAGTGATCTGGTTGATCAAGTTTTTAAAGTTGAATTGTGACGTAAATGTATAGAAAAATATAATTTTACTTACATCTGTTTGCTTTTTCTGATGTTAGGTAAACAAAAGTAGTTACCGGTAGTCTTTATAAAATCTTTGCCAATGCTTCTTACATGCAAGAGACTAGAGTATTTGTCTCCCTTTACCGTAATAGTATTACATATCAAAGAACTTAGAAAGTTTTCCTATCCAAGCAGTGAAGTTTATCTGAAGCTATATAATGAGAAGGATACAGACAATGTACTCATATACTTGCATCAAATAAAATGGAGAATGCTGAGTATTATGGTATATCTTTCACTCAGTTAGATTAACTACCATACCATTAACAGTAGTATATGAACTGGGTATATATTAAAGACATGCAGACTTTACCTGTTTAAATACCAGAAAATATGTATTGATAAATTTAATTAATATCAAGTAAGGTAAAATGTGACTTTTAGATATTTTATTTGTTTCTTTTAAGGATTTGGTGTAAAAATTTCATTGATAGCAGATGATATGGTGAATGCCATACAAAAATTTGAGAGTACTTCTTGCAAACACCTCCAGGAAATCCACATTGTCATTTTCCAGACTTCCATGGTTAAAGAGTTCCAAACTGAAATACTAAGCTGTATTAGTTCTAAACATGGTTCAGAGAACTCAGGTATAGCGTGACATGTTGAAAGACACATTTTTATTTTACCTTTTTTTCATCAGAGCTACTGTTTTTGCAGAACTGTTGCAATTGGTCAACTTGGAAATAAGTTATTTTTCCTGATAATGCATATACATGTACTTTTCCAGAATATTTTGATTTAAATTATGTTAATTCATATTTGTTGAATTTCTAATGATTCTGTTGATTAGAAGCAGAAAAAAATTGAATAAATAAATCTTATGAGCACAAATCATAAATCATAGTGTTTGCTACTTACATTAATAAGTGTGGAGTGGAGTAATGGTGTTTTACATCCCAGTTAAGATTCTTTCACTTATTTCGAGGGGGTCAGTTCTTGGATGGTGGAGGAAACCTTCGGCAAGCGAACTTACATAAATAAGGTAATGGTGTAAAATGTTGTGATATCATTAAAAAAATGGAGCCATTCTGATGTTTCTTATGGTTGGCTTGGCAGTTAAGGCAGTTAAAGTAACATTTTTTTTATTAAACTTATCTTTATATGAATATAAACCAAATTCAGATGTACATATACTGTTACTAAATTTCTGAATTTCTGGTTCTTTCTTTTATTAATTAATAAATTTATTTATTTATTTATATATATATATATATATATATATTATTTATTTATTAGCTCATCTGATCACAAAGTCCTCAAGTGAGCTATTGTGATGGGTCATTGTCTGTCGTGCGTCTTCTGTTGTGCGTCAACTTTTGATTGTTAACACTCCTGAGGCCACAATTTGAGTGCAATCTTAATCAAACTTGCTCAGAATGATCCTTGACAAAAGCTAGCTTAAGTTTGTATATGGGCCATGTTGGGTCAATAAGTAGGTCACTAGGTCAAATTGTAGAAAAACCTTGTTAACACTCCTGCGGCTCCAATTTTAGTCCAATCTTCATCAAACTTTGTCAGATTGGTCCTCTTGACAAAAACTAATCCAAGTTTGTATATGGGTCATGTTTGGTCAATAAGTAGGTCTAGGTCAAATTGTAGAAAAACCTTGTTAACACTCCTGAGGACCCAATTTTAGTCCAGTCTTTATCAAACTTAGTCAGAATGATCCTTTTGACAAAAGCTAGCTCAAGTTTGTATATAGGCCATGTTGGGTCAGTCACTAGGCCAAATTGTAGAAAAACCTTGTTAATACTCCTGAGGCCCCAAAACATTGTCTGATTGATCCTCTTGACAATTAAAAGCTAGCTCAAGTTCGTATATGGGCCATGTTTGGTCAATAAGTAGGTCACTAGGTCAAATTGTAGAAAAACCTTGTTAACACTCCTGAGGCCCCAATTTTAGTCCAGTCTTTATCAAACTTAGTCAGAATGATTCTCTTGACAAAAGCTAGCTTAAGTTTGTATATGGGCCATGTTGGGTCAATAAAAAGGTCACATGTCAGATTGTAGAAAAACCTTGTTAACACTCCTGAGGCCTTAAATTTTGGTCTAATCTTTATCAAACTTGGTCAGAATAATCCTTTTGACAAAAGCTAGCTTAAGTTCGAATATGGGCCATGTTGGGTTATTAAGTAGGTGACACTAGGTCAAATAATAGAAAAACCATGTGAACACTCCTGAGGCCCCAATTTTAGTCCAATCTTCATCAAACTTGGTCAGAGTAATCCTCTTAACAAAATCTAGCTTGAGTTCGTATATGGACCATGTTGGGTCAATAAGTAGGTCACTAGGTCAAATTATATAGAAACCTTGTTAACACATCTGAAGGCTCAATTTTAGACCAATCTTCATCAAACTTGTTCAGAATGATCCTCCTGAAAAAAGCTAGCTCAAGGTTGTATATGGGTCATGTTGGATCAATAAGTAGGTCACTAGCTTGAAATATAGGAAAAAATCTCTTTTAAAAATAGAAGCTCCAGTTTGCCGAGATCAAGCTGAGTGTACAACATTTTCAGATGGGCGTCCAGGGCCTTCAAGCCCCTCTTGTGTTTTTTAATGTGAATGTGAAACTTTAGTTAAAATGTAAAATTACAATACTTGTATACTGTACTCGATTAGTGCAATAATTTAAATAAGTACCCCTGTTATATGTGAGGCATGATTTGATTGTGTTTTCTGTCAAAGTATCTCATTTCAAATTATTGAATGTATTATGATGCAGAAATCTGATTTGCTAATTGTGTTCATTTGGTAAATCCTATTATATTGATGACTACCAGATCAGGTGATACATCAGCACTACAGTGACTAATCCATGTTGAATGACCTGTTGTTCTTTCAATTTATTTGTTTAACTGAAGCATGAGAAAAAAAAATGTCAAAAATAACAAATGCTTGAATTTCATATACTATTAATTTTTTAATCTTTGTAGATGTTTATTTTAACCTTAAACATTTACAGGATCCAGTAAGGGTAGAGGCAGTAACCAAGGTAGACAGAAACAAGGGACACAAAGAAAAGATAAAGTAACTCTTGTCATTTATGCTGGTTCCATTAGGACTATTCATGATGCTATAAAAATGTTAGAGGAAGAAATTAATAAGGACTTCAAAGAAAAAGAATTTAATCAGAGAATAATAAAGGAATTTAGCCAAGCACAAGTAATATAGTTTATACATACAACAATTGAAAACAATTTCTAAGTTGTTTAAATATGTCACTGTTCTTTACAGGCTTGAATTTTTCACTGAATGAAAATGCTTTAAAAAGATTCACTTGTTTAAAAGGAGTAATTTAAGAAGAATTAGTAAGTTTTACTTGAAAAAATATGATTTTACTCTTTTTTATGCCTCTGTTTCAAGCATTATAGTATGTTATGGCATTGTCAGCTGGTCTGTCTGTCTGCCCTTACATTACATACAGGTATCTTAATAATTTCCTGTTAGCTCAATAACTCTTGAATGTTATAAAGCATTTCAGTAAACTTGCCATTTTCAGAAAATTTGAATAGAATGTTTGTCATATTCAGAAGATGTGAATGGATAATTGCTAGCAGTTCCAGGTCAGAGTTCAAGGTCATTGGATGCAAAAAACCGAAAATGAAAAATATGAGTTTCTGTTAACATTTCCTTGCCTGCTTTTACAACTTTGAAATTGTATGATAGGTTTTAGATCTTGCCATTTGTTTGACACTAAGCAAAACATAATGGATAGATGTCCAAGTGAAAGATCAAGATCACAGCATGCAGAAAACTGAAATTTCAGGCTATTGTTGATCATTATATATATACCTGTATATCCAGTATAAAGGAGTGTAATCAAGTTTGATCTAAATTATTTCAATTTGAGATGTGCATTGCACTGAACCTGTAGGTATAATATTAAGGTAACATTTCATTGTCTGATATAAGTGTTTAAATGACACTTGCAATGAGTGTTTGTCATATTTATAAATGCAGAGTGGGAGGACATCAGGAGCTTAGTGTTTGAAAAACACTACACTAAAATTGCACCTTGCATACACAGAAATATGCAAGATTAGTTAACATTGAAAAAAAGGTGTTGACAAACAACATAATCTTCTTTAAGCATTGTTTAGCTACAGTTTATTATGCATAGTTGTTCACATAAGATTCAAGACTGTTTAATTTTAAGCAAAATTTATTAAGAAACATCAAGTAAGAAATATACCTTAAAGATTAACCTGCTTTCTTATTATACCTTTTGTTTCTGTAACCAGAAATTACTAATCTGGTCATAATGATAGACTAACTACCCTATTTGGCAATGTGGGCACCTCAATCTAAAGCACTGAAACTAGATGACCTAAGAATATTATACATGAAATAACTAATATACA
The DNA here is from genome assembly GCA_029721355.1 of Tegillarca granosa. NCBI lineage: Eukaryota > Metazoa > Mollusca > Bivalvia > Arcoida > Arcidae > Tegillarca > Tegillarca granosa. The sequence goes on from CM056605.1 coordinate 23,940,679, forward strand.
TGCCTATACAAAAACTTGACAATTTTCATAATAATTGGTAATAATTTATGTCATCTTATGCAGTTATGACCTTGACCTTTGCACCTATGTCCTTGAATGATATATCAAACTGACCATCATATCAATACATATAATATTCTATTATACATTACTATACAAAAAGTTTAGAGTTCTCAAGATAATTAACAATTTCAGTTTATAGTTCTCAAGATAATTAACAATTTCAGTTTTCTTATTCAGCTCTCACCTTTTAGGTTTCAATCCCACTCTGAAAGATTTAGTATGAAAAAGTTTGTAAGTTAGCTTGCGAAAGGTCAGTGGACACTCCGAACACTCTTGTTTCCTCAATTGTCCCTGAACTGACCTCCTCAATATAAGTGAAAGAATCTTGACTGAAGCATAAAACACCATAAATCCAATCCAATCTTTCTGGCAATGAAATCTAAATTAAAATTGACGCATTCACATTGCTATGGAAACATGTTAGAGAGTCTGACGTTGAATCAGGATGACTGTAATAAACAAGTTTGAGATTTGGATTATATAGAGATATCAACAGACACTCAGTTATTTGCAGATAATGTGTTACAGCCCACCTGTGATTATTTACACATCACGAATAACCTGAATACTTTTAAACATACTACAATTAGGTGCCAGTTGTTTGAAGCTTGTCATGATTAACTGAAACAATTATTAACACAAAGTCTGAGCATCATTAAAAATCAACAACATCATTAACAAATAGATATTTTTATAACTTAGTTTGATGGAATTCTATTCACTTTCAACATTTTCAATAATAATTTCACAGCATATTTGAAATTCAAATTTGACTAATTGATATTGACCTAATTAAGCTTTGAACAACTGACCCCAAATTGTAGTGTCAACCTGAAGAAAGAAATATAATTTTTGATAACTTTTAATTCCTGTTATATATTCCATTTAGAAATCAGCAGTGCTGTGCTCTTAAGCAATTTAATGTTGAAGTTAAGTTTGATGAGAAGAATGGCAAGATAACATTGACAGGAACCTCAGATAATTTGTTAGAAGCTTCAGGAGCTATACACGATCTAATTAGAGATGCAGAAAGAAATAAGCAAGCAGGTCAAGAGGCTAGTTTGGTCTCTGATATGGTTCAGTGGTATACTATTGATATAAATCCAAAAGGGAAAGAACTTGTTCCATATCAGAAAAATGTGAATTTGGTTATAGAGCGGGCTTATAGAAACTCTCAACCAAAGGCAACATTCTGTGATACAAAAAAGATTGAGTATACATTAGAGTTCAACAGCATGAAAGAATTTCCAACCAAAAATCCATCAGATACAGTAGATGTTATCAGAAGAGATTTGTTAAAAGGTAATCTACTTTTAGTCAACCTGATATCACAAGCTGATAGGCACTTTTTTCTTATCAATATGAAGAAGCAAATGTCAGATAAAATACATGTACATGTACTTGGCATTAGCTGATTCAACAAAGAATGCAAATATCAAAGTAAAGATACCAGCAAACAAGATAAGAAAAAGCAAATGCAAAGTGAGACTACTAATTAATATAAAACTTTCAACTTTTGACAGGCATTGGATTTAGTGATAAAACATTGTCCAGTTTTGTGGTCAAAGCATTTATAATTGAAAGGCCTTGAATCATCCCACTTATAGTGCGAATAATTCTCTTTTAATACACACATTCAAATTTAAAAAAAAGGCTTATATTACAAAACATTGAAACAACACCCTGTCAAAAATAAAAAAAAAAAACAATCATATAAAATTTCATGAAAATCAAATTCTCCAAAAAAAAAAAAAAAAAAAATCAAATGTTTTATAAAATGGATTGACTCATGTCTTCAGACAAACAAACAAAACTTGAAATGTGCAATATCTTTATAATTGGAAATGTTTAGAATGAAAATTTTGTTAAAAAATGTTGATAACAGGTCATGACCATAAGAATTACCTCATTTTAAGAGAACATTTAAAAAGTGCCAAAACATAAGGTAAATAAATGGACTGAATCTGCAGTCTGGCCCCTAACTTCAAACTTGACTTCAAATTAGACAATGATACAAATTATCATGAAGTTTGAAATTAGAAAAAAAGCTGATAAAGAGTTAAGAGTACAAAGATTAAAAACAGGATCATGGCCTTGACATTTGACCTTAGCTTTATTTTATATTAAAATATATTTTATTTAAATGTTTTCAAAAATACCTGTGGTATTGGTACAAGCTTATTTCATAATTAGGTCATGGCTGTTACCTTTCATGCCATTATTTTAAAAACTAGTTTAGAATACTAAGTTTTCTGGCTTCTTAATAACACCTGTTTACCATAAATATCTTGGATAAATCACGTACAATAAAAAATATGTTTCTGTTAAATTTTATAGATGAAACATTCGAGGCACCATCAAATTGGTCAAAAATGAAGGACAATGAACATGTAGCAGTTGAAACTCTTTCTTCCACCGATAATGAATATCAGACAGTTGTTCAGAAATTTCATCAGTCTAGCCAAGCTTCTTACAATATTGTTAAGGTAAGCAAGATAAAAAGCATAAATTTGCTAGTATAAATTACTAGCAATTGATATGTTTGTACTCAAAATTTCAATTCATAACCATAGTTTGCATAATTTTATACCATGCCTTATGGCTCTAATCATATACCATATGATACATTTATACATGTAGTTATGCTCCAGTTTCATACCGTTTACTAAATGAATATTACATTCCATAGTAGAGAGTTATATAAAATAATTTTGCATTGTTGTAATATAAAATAATTTTTGCATTGTTGTTGTAATATAAAATAATTTTTGCATTGTTGTAAGAGAGCAATATAAAATAACTTTTGCATTGTTGTAAGAGAGCACATTAAACATTTTGTTAGCACATATGTTTGAAATGTTAGCATTTATATGGTACAGAATCCTACAATTAAATCATATAACTCACAGTGAAAAGTTGATTGACAAAGGGATAGATTTTTACCTTACTTACATTTTTGATTAGGTTTTGATTTAATCAGAGTTGGTTAGTTTGGTCAGTTTTTTTTTTTTTGTATAAAAATTTGTAAATCATATTTTTGATGAATTTTGGTTCTTGTGTTGGTTATGGAAATTTGAGTCCATGATCAATATTAAAAAAAAAGTGTGTGTGTGTGTGTGTGTGTGTGTGTTTTTGGATTACTCCCATGTCTGGTTTACAAAATCCTTGTTTTTAACTGTGATTTTCATGCTTTATGTATTCATTATATGGCATGCAGTGTACAGGTAACTTGTCTAAAATTGAATTGTTTCATTCAAGAAATACAGTTAATACCTTGGTACTTGCTGGGCTCAATACCCATTTTTTCAGACAAAACCTTGAGTTTTGAAGTTATTGGATTTAAAAAAAAATTCCTAAAAAAATCTTTTAGTATTATTTATTTGTATGATGTATGAATACTAGGTTGAGAGAATACAAAATCGTACCTTGTACCAACAGTATGTTGCCAAGAAAAAGTTAATGGATTCTGAGAACAAACCCTGGCAATCAAAATGAGACAACATTATGGCATGGCACAGCTGGAAATGCTAAGGATAGCATAAATACTTATGGATTTAATAGAAGTTACTGCGGTAAAAATGGTAAGTCTTTTTAAAATTTTACCGCAAATATTGTGAAATATCTTAAACTTATGATGACCTATTCTACATTTAAATTCTAACACAGCTGTGCATTTAAATATATTAAAATATATAAATATATTATATTTGACAGTTTTCACTAACATATATTTAAACCACACCCATCTTGCCAACAGGAGTTAATCCATAAAACAGGTGTTAGTTTTTTATTGCATATTTATAGCTCAAACAATGCAGAACACTGCAATTTTATCACCTTCTGTCATCAATTAATTCTTGAAATTATTTTTGCCTCTTGCTGTCAGATGGTAAAAAATGATGTTTTTGGGTGTGTTATATGGTAGATTATCACCATCAGCAAAACAATTTAACACCTGAGATTACTTTAAAATTAATTTTTTGCTGAGGAAAAACTTTGCAAAGTTCATTATGTTTATATTATTGTGTTCAAGGTCACGGGTTCAAGGTCAAAATCATAGCTGCTTAAGAATATTAAACCAGTTAGTTATTTCGAAAACTATATACAATTTTTGTATAGAATATTGTATGGATCGACATAACAATCATTTGGTGTATGGTTCAAGGTCATGAGTTCAAAGGTCAAGGTAAAAAAAAGCATTTTTTTTTTTACTTTTGGATGTTCACTTGTGATGTAATTTGAATTTGGATTTAGATCAAAATTAAGTTTATGACCTATATACATGTAGTTTATCATTTATTTGTTTGCTACTTTTTTAGCCATTATATAAATATTGTGGCTACATTTGGAGTCACTGTGTTTTGGATTTTCTATGTAAGTTTTCGCATTATTTACTGTCACAAACAGTAAGATATATTAGGTGTTCCAGTTTAAGGACATGTTATATTTAAATTGAAAATATCAGAGCAGTTGAGTCTAAATTTCAGAAAAAATTTGATCTTGTTTGTAATTTTTGTTATTTTCCATTTGCTTTTTTCTAGAGAATTTTCGTCAAAGATCGATTTTTAAATGACTAATAACTTATAAAATTTTTGACTTCTCTGTGTGTGTGTGTGTGTGTGTGTATATATATATTGATTGTTTGTTTACCTTTCAGCTACTGCCTTTGGAGATGGTGTGTATTTTGCTGTAAATGCCAGTTATTCCTGTCAAACAAGGTATTCTCCAGCAGATGGGTTAGGGAATCGTCATATTTATCTATGTAAAGTTCTCACAGGGGAATATACACTGGGCAAGAATGGGTTAAGAGTACCACCTGTTAAAAACAACCACATTTTGTATGATTCCTTAGTAGATAATACTACCAATCCAGGCATGTATATTATTTTTAATGACACACAGGCATATCCTGAATATTTGATTACATTTAAGTAAAATTTCAGTTTAGTTTTCATTACCTTTTAAAACTGGTACTATATATTCAGATATCTTAATTGTCTGAATACACTATAACAAGTATAATCCTTGCATATTTGTCTATTGATAATTGTTATTTCACAGTTGCTGATCATCCAGATAAGTAGAAACATCTAATGTGACATTTAATAATCATATACAAGAATGCAGATATCATTACAGCACTTTAAAACTGTAAAACTGTGAAATGAATGATTGTGTATATTTCAATATACAGAGAGAAGTTGATACTTATATTGTAAATAAATTTCTAGATACTTATCTATTTTTATATTTGTGTTACTACGACAATATATATATCATAATGCACTGATAACATGTTTTTTGTGAAAATAATTGTACCCATGCACAATCAGAACAATTTTTGTATTGCCAGTAAATGACATCATAATTAAAAAAACTTATGATTTCATTTCATATAGCACACTAGCACACTAATATAATTAATTATCTCTGATTTAATTGATAACCCTAAGTGCTAGTGATAAGTTTACAGCATACCTGGAAGTTTGAGTTCCAGATAAGGATATTTGTTACTGGTATTTTAATAGATTTTCAGATATAACAGATGTTTTTAATACTATGAATATTGGAGATACCAGCAACAGCATCAAAATATATATTATAAAGTTTAATGACATACTTGTTTTAAAAACATAGTGTTAATTAAAAAAGACATGTTTTTTACGTTTGTTTTGAGACTTGCAATGATATATAATAATTTAAACATTGTTGATAAAATGCAAATTATTCTGTAAAGGTATTGTTAACTTCATTAGTGCAAATCTTAAAGTTTACTTTTAGTATTGCCTTCAAACTAAGGTGTAAAGTGAAATCCTAACGCAAAATTTTTTTGTTATGTATATTTGCTTATTTAAGTAGCCATTGTTGTGTTTTAATGATATTTACTTTGATAAGGTTTTAAGAAAAATAAAAAAGTTTTTGTTTGTCAAATGCTTGTTTATTGACTTAATTCAGGATTAAATTGTCATATACTCTTTTCAGGGGAAAAAGATGGTTGACCTTGTCCCTTGTTCAGTTAACTTTATATATTTTCATGCAATCTATTGCATTATGATATGAGGTTTGAAGAACTGGCTGTTATAACTCCACTGAAGTCCTAAAATGTTCAAAGATCTTGCAAGATTCACCAACCTATACCAACAAATACACTCTAAGGCCCAGTGGACTTATTTTATTAATAGCCTTAACCTTTGAAGCACTACCAGATTTGCATAGCCAGTTGACATTGAACCACTTCATGCTTAACTTTAAACATCATCTTTTTTATGAATTACAATGCCTAGAAACTTGAAACTTCATGTATAGCAAAGAAGTCTTCTACAAAATTTACAAGCCCTCCTGATGAGTTTGCAATGCAGGATGACACTGGTGCACATTCAAGTTCACTGTTATTTTAAGTAGCAACAATTTAATAGATTTTTATCAAAAACAAAAAATCCCAAGGTTTTAAAATTCATATATAGCACCAGGGTATAAACCTTAACAAAGTTTTAGCAAAGACGGCTATCCTTGACCTTTTTCAAGGCTATTCAGACCTGGATTATAAAAATTTTAAAATCTTCTCATGAACGAAAATGTGAAAGAATTTGAAGTTTACATTTATATGAAGCAAAAGGGTATGAAGTTCTCCCAAGTTTGCAAAGATGGTTGTCCTTGACCAACTTTCAATGTCTCTGTGACCTAAAGTTATAAAACCTTTAAACATTTTTTCGTCATAAATAAAAAAACTAGGAATTTTAATCTTTATATATTACATCATAGTATGTAGGTCTACCTATTAAGAAAGGACTGGCTGACTTAGAGTCCATTTTAGATCAATCTGACATTGTTGAACGTAGGAAAGTAGTCATGAAAGCCTGGTAACAGGGTTGATATCAATACTTAGTCGAGAAAAGTGGAGTGGAGGAATGGTGCTTTACATTCCTGTCAAGATTCTGTCACTAAAATGTCGTGGTGTCAATGACATTAAAAGACATAATGCTTTAAATTACTTATATCTTCTTTTTTAAAAATATGCTATTTTTCTTCTCTTATCCTCTGAAACCATGGTGACCAAGTGGTCTTAAGAGTTATCCTACAGGTCGCAGTGCCTCTCAATGCTAAGATTCAAATGCTGTTTGTGCAGATCCTAGTGTGAGAAAGTTTGTCAGTTTGCTTGACACATGTCAGTGGTTTTCTGGGGGGCACTTTGGTTTTCTTCTCCATCTAAGAACTGACTACCTGGATATGTGAAAAAGTCTTGACTGATGCATAAAACACCATTACTCCACTACACTCAGAAACCAGTTTGCCAATTTAAATGAAATATGTTTGGATGAATCTTGCTTGATGCAGATTCCACACTGGCATCTTTAGCAACATTCAATCAATAAAGGCCATAACAGCAAAAAGGGAAAACGTCTTCCTCTGATAAGATAATAAATAAGATAGTACAATGTACATGAGAGGGCCTTGACCAATGGCCTCAAACATATATCTAAATAATCATCATTTCAATACCTACAATATTCATGTACATGCCTATTTAAAAAAGTAATAACTTCAAGATAAATAACAATTTAAGCCTTCTCATACAGTTATGACCTGGACCTATAACCTTGAATCATATATCAAAATGGCTGTTACATCAATACCTACAATATTCTAATATACATGCCAATACAAAAAGTTAATAGTTTTCAAGATAATTAACAATTTAAGCCATTTTCTTCGGCTATGACCTTGACCTTTCAAACCAATGACCTTGAACCATATATCAAAATCATTATCATATACATACATACAATATTCAAATATACATGCATATACAAAAAGTTACTAGTTTTCAAGAAAATTAACAATTTAAGCAAGATAATTAACAATTTAAGCCATTTTCTTTGGCTATAACCTTGACCTCTAAGCCTTTGACCTTGAACCATATATCATAATGATTGTCATTCCAATACCTACAATATTCTAAGAAACATGCGTATAAAAAGTAATAGTTTTTAAGATAATTAACAATACAAGCTGTCTTATGCAGCTATGACCTTGACCTTTGAACCAATGACCTTGAACAATATATGAAAATGATAACCTACAATATTTCAATACATATGCCTGTACAAAAAGTTAATAGTTTTGAAGATGTATTTACAAATGTATTATTAAAAGCAATTTCCCCACTAACTGCCTCGTCATTTTCCCGTTTTGAGCCCCAATACTACCATTTGTGCAAATATGTAACTAGATGATCTGAGAATAATATATATAAAATAACTAAGGTATAACTCTTGTACATTCTGAGAAGATTTTCACTATTCCCCCCTTTATGGGACCCTTAAGAGACATAACTCCTTTTGTGGAAATCTGAAAGGCCTCCAACAAGGCATGATGGTACCCAAGTTTTAATGAATTTGGCTCAGTGGTGTTGGAGGAGAACATTTAAATGTAAAAAGTTTACGCATGATGCAAGATGGACCACAGATGAAGATGGATCTCAAATAGCTTTCAGCAGATGAGCAAAAACCACACAACAGTAAATATTATATAAAACGACTGAAAAAGGAAGACACCAAGAAATTTCCAAACAATAACAGGGTTTTTTTTTTATAGTAAAACCGGTACCTCTACCGTCGTGAGTCAGAAAATGAAAGTCCTATTACGATTCAGGAAAAAATAGAAAACAAGTGAAAATTGGCCAAAAACTGACAGAAGCAACGACGGCAACTATAGTAAGTGAAATCAAAAGTCAGTCTGCAAGACAATCAGAAGATTCTAATTTTGTAGCACTTGTGCCACTTGTAGCAATTCCAGATTAGTGCAAATTTTGGGCATCAAATTATGAATGTCTGTATTTCTCAAATTGTAAAGATGGATTTCTGTGCAAATACTGTGAACTTTTTGCTTCTTCTATCTCTCATAATACTGAAATTCAAAAATAAAAAATAAAGACTAATTGATTTTTAACAACTGTATTGAAAGTAAAAAAACACTTTGACTGAATCTCGACAGTCTATGTCATTATTCGAAATTTTCCTGTTTGTCGATACATTTTCCCTAATTAACCCCCAGGGGCCTTTTCCCAGAATACCCAGAAAAATTCCCGCCTTCAATGCTTTCGGACACCATTACTTTGAAATTTTAATATTTTTTTTTAATTTCCTCTTTTTCGGACGGCAATTCTTTGTCTATAATTCAGGACACGATTTTGCTGAAACTCAGGCAGAGCATATGATACAGAGTGCTTTTTAATTAACAATTGAACTGTTTTAAAATGGCGTTCATTCTCAGTATGAAGGCAACAACTTTGCAAGCAAACGGAATAACGCGCGTTATGATAAGTTTGCTTGCAAAGTGGTTACCTTCATACTGACAATGAACACCATTTGAAAACAGTTCAATTGTTATGTTTTCGTTAAATATTTTTGAAAATATTGTTCATTAATTTTAAGAATAAAAAATTCCCATCTATAACACATGCACATCGGGGGAGTCCAGTAAACGCAACAGCTGAATTTAAGACCGAGAACGACACATTATTAATCCGCAATATTTTTAATGTGGGGTAACAACGGGGATTTTTTTTTTTTTTTTTTTTTTTTTTTTTTTTTTTTTTGAAAAATTATAGTGTTATCAAGTATTCTCGATTTTTCATTAACATTGTGAATTTTTGAGAATATTGGATATAAAATAATATATACAAAAAATTGAATATCAACGATAAATGTGTTTTTATTTGTGGACTATATTTCGGTCGAAAATCAGGTGCATCTGTGTGGCCCCATTTCAATTTGCAAAGAAGTTTGGAGTAAAAGATTGCTGGCTATATGTCGGAAGTGAAATTTGTGAATCTGAAACGGGAAGGGGGAAAAGTAGCAAAGGGATAATTTTCAATGGCCAAGCATGTGGGTTTCGAATCTGCAATATGTGAGTAGACAGACATTTACCGAGAGATTTTTTCTGGAATGTCGACATTTTAAGGTTGAGATTAACTCTAACATTATGTACCGATCTTCATACTCGGTTTCACTCAAATGTAGACAGCAAAGCAGTGAGAAGTATACTTATTCTTTACGCCTGGTGCGGTGCAAATATCTCTCAAAGTTTAGAAAACTATCGTTTTAAGTTTAGCAAGGAGTTGTGTAGTACTTTGACCATGTATTATACTTTGAGGAGTTTCTATTATATTCCTTGCTAACTGATTAAAAGCATGTAGCGGATTTTTCAGTTTTTCCGATCAACAAACACAGCATGTTAAACGGACAATTTTCACTGAATGTGGCATGCATGCGTGAATCTAATTCCAATTAAAATTTACATCGCGCGAGACACAAAATTAATTAACAAGTTTTACCATTACACATTTCTCAAAATAATAGGGGATGTAGCATCTTTGTCAAGGTAGGAAGAATTTTTTTAAGATCCGCTTGTTCAAGAATTTTTTGTGGTTTGATGGTTTTGACAGATCTTTTGTTCTTTCAACAAGCCATCAAAAACACCATTTGATTTGTCTCTCACAATGTCAATATTATGGTGAATATCAGCCAGGTGCCTATATATATTATCAAAATATTATTTGATTTATTTCTTTGATTTTACTTTGTAAAATTTCGTAAATGCGTTTTTCATTCTTGTCTCGAATACGAACAAAAGTGACTTGATCGCCATGTTTGTTTACCTATGGTAATGTAGTTCTGGGTTGTATATTGCATTTTATATGTATTCATACACGAAGTGACAAATTTTTTGGTGTTCATTGTCAGTAATGAAAGCAACGGCTCTCAAGCTTGCAGCTATAGGAATCTACACATGTATTCACGTTTTTATGTAAACCCAATAAAATCATACCTGAATACAAAGTGCTTTTATTCTGTATGAAAGTAAAAGTTGATTAAAATTAATATCCATTGCTGAGAAACTCGTGCATGACAACTCCTGCTGTCCTGTCGGAACACCATTTCAACATCAAACACATTTTTTCTGATGAAATTAGGAAGTGACGTTTGCAATTAATTTCATTGGATAAGAAAAAAAGACGAATCCCTCTGATCAAGAATTCTAGAAAAATGAATGATTTAATGTCCCAGCCGACACATGTCGGTTTTGCTGTTATGGCTAATCAGGTTATATACACGGGTAAGTCTAGTTACCATAAAAAGTGAAGTCAACTATGGCGGTGTTCCGAAATTAGAAACAACAGCAACCACAATAGGTGCAAAATTAGGTTGTCAATGAGTTCTATATCAAAAATGCCCTAAAAATCAATTGACAAAGATTGAGCTCACATAAGATGCAAGATTTTCTTTTAAATTCATAGAAACCATGGATCGGGCGAAAACGTCTATTTTTAGTAAACCTATACTAATCACCATCATTACAAATCAACTGACTAACTTTTAGTTCAATCAGATGTAGTTTTCGTTTACCTACCTGAAAACCATGAATTTGGTGAAAAAGTCTATTTTAGTAATAGCAGTCATCATGAATGTAGCTGCCAATGTAAAGCCTTCTTTAAACTGCACAGAAACCATGCATTAGGTGAAAAAGTCTATTTTTAGTACCAGTTGTCATTTTCGATGGAAAATAGGCTGTCGAGCAACCCCATACCAATCACTACTAAAACAAATCAACTGACCCGGTTTTGGGCTCAAACCGATGTACAGTTTTCATTTAAATCCACAGAAACCATGAATCTGGTTTCAAAAAGTCTATTTTAGTAACAGTGGTCATTTTAGATGCACGATTACACTGTCAAGCTATCCAATATTAGTCACGACTAAAATATATCATCTGACCAAGTTTCAGCTCAGTCGGATGTACGGAAACCATGAATCTGGTTAAAAATATACTTTTAGTACCAGTGGTCATCTTGGATGCATTATTAGGCTGTCGATCAACCCCATATACACGTGAACTTCCATCAAGGAAGTGAGGCCAGGTGCTCCGGAAGGGCAAGAAAGGAACTATACAATTATTTCAAACATGGGGCCACATGGCCTTTTTTGATCACTGTTTTGAAAAAGTAGAATATACAATATTTAATTATAAGAGGCCCCTGTCAATTAAATTCAAAGTGTTACTACTCCCCTATGGGTCGTATATCTAAAAATATTATTATTAGCTATATAAAAATCTATCAATATGTGTGGAAGTTATGAAGCAGACACAATTTCATACCAAAAGATTTGAACATGCGACCTTGACTCTTGAGCTACACAAATAAATTTGGTGCAAAACAGTAGGTGTATTACCAAAAGACAAAGTGTTACATACAATCATGACCTCTATATGGAATTGACCCTTGATCTTAGGGTTAAAATTGTAGGTTCATTTAACATGGATTTATGTCCAGGCCATCACTGTATTGCTGTTCAACAATGGCATACGATATTGTTAATATCTCCGAGACATTATGTCGTGTACATTTTTTACGTCTTTATTACCTTGACCTTTGACCTCAAGTTTTAACATAAAAATTATTTTTGACCATATAGATAACATTCAGTCACTCAAGTCATCATATGTTCTGGGGTTTATCATTTTTAAGTTTTAGTCACAGTGTTTCTAGTTTGATGACAGTCGGACAAGACAGACAGACAGACAATGTAATTCTTTTATAACCATCTAAACTTTGATTACTATGTTCGGAATCCCAATATCGTAAATATGTATTGAAAGTGAATAAATAATATCTATACCAAAATTTTATTTAATGTTTATACATGGAACACAAAATATTTTTGTCTAGCACTGCATAAAAATGTAATAATGTCTTGTAAAAGTATGTAAAAGAGAACATATATACAAGTCAGTTTATAGTTTCTTTTATTATAATAATTAGTGCTTTGTCCTTTTTCTTTTTTTCATTTCCGTTGTTTTAGACCACTGGTTGTAAAATTATAATTACATATAGATATTTATTTAGTTTTTTATTCATGGCAGTTTTTCTAACTCTCTAAATAAATAATAACAACTAGTCTTCACATGCAGCGATATTGTCTTTGATAGTAATTTGTTTATAATCTTGGTTATGTTACACTGGTTTTGATCAAGTACATGCAAATAAGTTTCAAATTACTTTATTTCGGGAACCTTCAAACATAAAGTGTGTTATTATTTCATCAACATATTTCGATGATATATTCTGTATGTTCCTAATTGAGCCTCGCCAATACATCTAGTTGACATAATAAGTTTTAAAAAATGTTATATTTTTATTAATCTAACCCACAAAAACATTCTTAACGTTATCCGTTACTTAGTATCGTCAGTTGTCTGTATCACACTTTAAAGAGACCAAACTTAGTTTATCCCACAATTTGATCAGTTATGTCAATTATGTTTTCCTCTTTTACGTACATCTATTTAATGGCATTGGTGTTGAACATCATTCAAATAAGCAATTTTAAAATTTAATAATAATTTAATAAATCTAAAATAAATTAGCAAGATGTATTTGGCATATTAAGAAATAAATATATTAAATAACCATTTCATTTTGAAAGGTACACATGGAATCGTATACCATTAAACCAAAATATTGTGTAGCTGTCCAAATACAAATAGAAGCTGAATTTGTTACTCTGGAACATTAAGCCTTAGCAAAACAAACGGAATAATAAAGTAAATTTTGAATCTTATCTGTTGGCTTATCAAGACACTAAATTTATGAATGTATTGACCATATAACAAACATCTTTCATTGCATACATTTGATAGCACATAGTCTTTATTCTTGAGTAATAGGTGACACTAGTTTCCATTCTAACCGGAGAAGATAAAAATGGCTTTATTCTATTAAAAACACACCTTCACGATTTGCATATTAAGAAAAAATCATTGTTTCTGTCCACAAACTGGTGTGCAAGGTGACATAACGTCTGTTATTTTTTCCTCTGTATCTTGTAATACAAATCTGTTAAATTTTCCTTCACATTATAAATAGTAGGAAGAAATATACATTTTCTTATAATACATTGCTTTCAAAAGTAAAACAGTTTTTTTTCTTTTTTTAAGACAACTTTTAAAAATCTCAACAATCTCATAAATTAAATCATTTCTGTCTACTTTCTTCACATCGAAAGGCCTGCAAATAAAGAAATGTACATTTCATTTGAAAGATTATTTTAATTACTGTAAAATATTAGCAACATTAAATTCACATGACAAAATCCATCATTAAGAAGACAGTGTATATCAAACACTTCCATTCATAGAAGAATGCAAATCATCCTAGTGTTTAAGCACACTGTCACCAAGTGGCTTACCCTTTAAAATTGTTTTCAGGTTATTATTAACATTTGTTGATCACCACAATTAGTGTGATTGTGTCATTGATGAGTGTCCCTAGTGTCACTGATGAGGAATGATTTTCAGAAATGTGCACATATGGCACATCAAAATTTAAGAGGTATTTTGTTATATGTATTTAATACCCCTGAGCGGATACCGCTGCTGATGGAGTAAAACTCCCCGAGTGTATCCATAACTCAGAGAAGTATTTTGTGCTGTCAGAAATGTACCATTTAGCAAAATTTTTAGCCGTCTTAATTTTTGAAATTTATTTAAACGTAACATTTCTTAGCTGGAACTTGGGATTTACTATTTCAACTGTTTGACTAATGTTTTATGTATCAAACTTTTCGGCCAATAGTGTCACTGATGAGAAATGATTTTCCGAAATGTGCACATATGGCACATCAAAATTTAAGAGGTATTTTTGTTATGTATTACATATCCCAAAACAATTATTTTTATTTAAAAGAATAAAATCTACATTAATTCATTTCATTCTACTTTGTTGCACAACTGTACGTTTTCTATACATAACATAGCATCCTAAATTATGAGGGAGTTCCATTTTTTGCATACAGTTTAGTATACGGACATTGTGTTTGAAAAAAAAAAGTTTAACACGTTTTAAACTTTTTAACATTAATTTACACTGAAACTTGCAAAAGGTTATAAGAAGTGAAATAGCTTTTAATAGAATGTACTTAGGTCAGCTAATATTATTATGAATGACTAGGTATAGAACGTTATTAGTTTACATTATAAGCTATATATAAATATATTGTGATGCCAAATGGTTATTCCAATGCAAGATTTTTGTAAACAGAATTTTGATTGGACCTCGACTGCAGTAAAATCTCCGTTTTACGGTCGGGATTAAGATGACGCGTGCTTTCTAGGTAACGATTACGTAATGTATTTCAACGCGCCGGTACACGTGCTTTAGTTTACAAAACAAAAATGACGGACTCCGATGATTTCGACGATTCCGTATTGCCAAATTTTGTCATAGAAACGGTTATTTCAAACAATGAAATTATTATATCAATGTAATCAAGTGTCTTCTTGATAGAACTATATTTTTGGCGTACGACATATGTCTACATTAATGATAAAGTGATGCGTCTGTAAACTAAAAATAAACTTTCATCAGAGCAGTGGGGATTTCCATCAATTAAACTGATTTTATAGTATATTTTATTTATTTTGCAAAAGAATGGAGATAAGTGTTTTGTTGTCCTAATTTTGTTGTACATAAGTATGTTTATCTATTAAGCACTTATATTAAACTATTGTTCTAAACAAAACTGAATAGATTTATCTTTAAATGGTTTAAAATTAACAAAACAATAACATACAACTTTACCAAATTTTAAAACTATTCAGAAACTTATTTTTTCTTAATTATACTAATGTAGATGTATTGGATAGTTTAAATTATTTACTAAGAATTTTCTTAATTTATATTAACGTGGATATAACAAGAGTTTTTAATATTTACCCGAATTGATTCTTTGTCGCTAGGTAAAAGCACCAAAAAAATCTCATGTAAGGTAGATGATTTTGTCTGTTTATCGAAGTCTTTGACTGCATTATAGACCAATTTTGCCACTACACTATGTGGATATCCTCTATTCCCTGTTCCCAAAGATGGGAATGCTATTGTTGAATTTCCATGTTTAGATGCCATATTTAAACAGTCAAAAACAAATTTGGTGAGAGCCTAGTTGATAGAAAAAAGATGGATTTATTATTTTTTTACATGATTTTTACACTGTAAATGATTTGTGCATATAAAAAAACGTGTATATTTGAACGATGTTTATTTTTAGTATCAAATGCCTTTATTAGCTTGCATTCTCCATTTGTCTTCTATTCAATCGCTGCACATTTCGCCTGATCGGCTGTATCTAGGACCTTAAACTTTATTTATTTCATTGTTTGTATCATGATAAAATCAAAGAAACATTTTGGTGGTACAAACTTTGAACAATCTTT
Source organism: Tegillarca granosa (assembly GCA_029721355.1). Taxonomy (NCBI): domain Eukaryota; kingdom Metazoa; phylum Mollusca; class Bivalvia; order Arcoida; family Arcidae; genus Tegillarca; species Tegillarca granosa. The sequence continues at coordinate 23,957,014 of CM056605.1, forward strand.
ATTAACAATCCTCTTTAACTGGTGCGAATTTCCGTGATTTTGAACTTTGAACGTTTAAAACTGTGCTTATGCGAAATTTTCATTTTTTGTAAAGGTATTTTTTTCTGGAACCTGTTACTTTTCTTCATTTAAAAAAACAATCCTGTTTGAATTAAATAGGACAAGTTTTTTTTTCTCGTTAATTTAGGAATAACTAGAGAAATTAATAAATAAAAAAATTTTAAAACTTACCGAAGAACTTATACATGTATATATATTTGCAAAAAACATGAAAATCTTACCGTTTCAGCAGTTTCAGGATCAATTTTGTATTGTGGTATATAACCAAAATACAATCGAGAACACGGCAAATTCCCTGATCTGACTACAGCTATTTTTCCAGATTCTATCCCATTTGGATATTTCTTTTTACAATCTTCTTCTATAATCTTTCCGCCATCTTTACGAATAGACTGAAGTAGTTGACCGAATGACAAATTGAGATCATGTGATGTAACACATGCCATGACATCAACCTACAATTATATTGCAAATTAATATTTGTAATCAAGTGGTGAAAGTTGAAAAAGGCCACATGTAAACAACTTCTTAAATAATCAAATAAAGCAGTAATCTGGAATAGACATACCTTTTCACCGAGGAGAACGGAATGTCCGGGTTTGAACACCGACCGCGTCATACACAAAAGTATAAAAATTTAAATCTGCTTCTTTGACTGTTGTTCCACATTAAGAGGACGGGGTATCGAGTGGTTCAATCGGTGTCAGGATAATAAGGGAGGGGTAGGCTTGTACACAACCTACTTTGAGATAAGCATCTTTAACTAAGAGTCGCAATAAGTGAGCGCTAGTAGAAGGCAGACCATGACACACTCGCATATTTTTAGAATAATCCTTAGAAATTTATAAACACTGATCTCGTCACGAAAAACTATAAAATTGCTGATGCGATGCCAAACAACAAAACAACAACCTACCAGTCTTTCGACTGAACTTATTTTAAGTTATGTCCCTTAAGTCAATTTTTTTCATACATAATTCAATGTTAGAGTAAAACACTTGTTATGACCAAATATCGATGAACAAATGAGACAGACCTATTACCAAAACATGGTACATATTTAAAAGTAATTACCAATCCTTGAAAGTGAGACCGACTGGTAAAGCCGCTGTACTGAATTTATCCCAGTGATGACAACAAAGGGACTTTTGATAAAGAAATAATAACGTTTAAAAATCCAAATTCAGCCAAATTCAAAGTAAAAACTTTGAAAACTGACCAATTTAGTTATACACGTGAACTTCGATCAAGGAAGTGAGACCAGGTGATCCAGAAGGGTAAGCACCTTCTGCCGAGCTAGCTACACCCGTCACATACAAAGTCAACCTTGAGAATAAAAGAAACAGCCTGGAACTATGGTAACTCAAATACATCAAGTATAAATGGGCATACAGTGACTCCATACTGAACAACATAATTGTGATGACGGCCATACAACTTTTCAAGGACATTGAATAGCCTAGGTTTGCAATATCCTTGAGTCAACAATTTAATTGTAAGCAGTTTGCTTCGTTGTAGAAAGACGCCGTAGTGGGAATAAACTCTACTATAACGTTTTAACTGTGAAACATATACAACATACACAGGAGAAGCAAGGGTATTACTGCAAAGAAACAGAAAGTTTATAATAGGAAAATTAAATTATCACGTTTTTCGTATAGCTTCAGATGTAAACTTTTGGCTGTTATAATTGAGGTATAAGTCCAAATATGAAGCAGAACATGAATAATCCATCGTCTTTTATTGTTTGTAAAAGGATGACAAGTGAATGATTTGTTTTAGACATTAACAACAAAAACATATTAAGTAAAAAATTGCCGACATAAGTATAACAATGACTACGAAATTCTACTTTGACTTCAGGACTTGGTAAATTTTTGCTTTGCTGTGATTCCTGGCAAAAAAAATAAAATATAAATTTGAAATTTGTAAAAAAAAAAAAAAAAAAAAACCCACACACAACAACATCAACCAAATGTATTCGATGACTCGATGACTGCTTAGCCAACCCAATATGAATGCTACACAATAGGAGTTTGTGGTAAAATAAGCCAAGGGCAAGTACAATTCGGGAAGATTAATTATTGAACTTTAGACTTTAGTTGTCGGATGTTGTTTAAAGTCGCAACAGCATATAAGACATTCCTAATGATACAATTTTGTTAAATCATTCTCAATAATTAATCTTAGACAAATCCATAATGTGTCCGATTTTGTGCAAGCATTTCCGATCAACTTTGTACTAGTAAGTACTTGTTGCTTTTTTTAAAAGCTTATGAATCATCCCACAATGATAGTCAGAATCACAGGTACTTGTAGACAGGATTGTGTTATTTTTGTTTAATATTATGATTTTTGCATCAATCCTCAATGCCTCCGACGAATCAATTGCATAATTACTATAAAAAAGCCATTCAAGACAATACCCCGGTTGAATTTTATGTACCATTCAACCGGGGTATTGTCTTAAATGGGTTTTTTTCAGTAATTATGGAATTTATTCGTCGGAGGCATTGAGGATTGCTGCAAAAATCATAATATTAAACAAAAATAACACAATCCTGTCCACAAGTACCTGTGATTCAGACGCACAAAGATGCCCTTGTGTTAATTTTTTTAGAAACGGAGAGCAATTTAGTGCTTCAAATGTAAATTATTTTTTTTACTATAACTTATGGATATGACAAGGGCGATTAACTGGAAAATATACATTTAATATATTTACCAAGTATGAAGATTTACAAATTATTAATTATTTACATTATTTATTTTGTTTAATAATGTCTTATTAATAATACCATATTCTCGTATACGATGCAATCTTAAATTACGGTTATCAACATTTAAAAGAAAAAAATTAAAAACATATTTCTTGTCAGCATAATTAATTAAAATTAATTCCCCCGATATCCTATCAATAAATCAATATTAATATCCAAATTTAATTTGCCTCAAAGTAACATTTATAAGAAAACATTTCGAACATTAATTTTGTTTCCTATCTTTGAAATATTACACAATGAAAACTTTTTGCTTCTGAAAGATCAATATTTTGCACCTTAACGTATCACGCTTTACCCTGAGCGGGTACCGCTGCTGGTGGAGTAAAACTATCCGAGGATAATGATTTTCCGAAATGTGCACATATGGCACATCAAAATTTAGTAGAAATTTGTTATATATTTGTAACATATAACCTATAAGTACTAATCAAATAAAAATTGACAACATAAAAAACGTGATTTTCATATTTACAGTCTGGACTCAGTTATTCAAAGCTTAATTAGTTTAACCAAATGGTTAGTAAAATTCGAAATGTTATTCAGATCAAATATAATTAAATGTACCATGGAAAAATGTTTTATCTTAAACTGTTTGTTAATAACAAGTATAAACATTAGATTTTAAAAATAAATTTGAAAATATTGTCACACAAATAAATTTTTTGCAAACGAATTGGTAAAACAGAGCTTTGAACAACTTAGCCCAGGTGTAAAGGGGGGGGGGGTCTTTCCAAACTTTTGGTTAGAGAAAGATACAAAACCGAAATACATATAACCAAATTCAAATCCCATACTGGAAACATATAGCGTTTTAAGATAAATCTGAATTAAATGAAAAATGGTGCCTTTTCGTAAATTAATAATAGACATACGTGATAACCCCCAGCCTTCCAAAATATTACAATAAGTGATTCATAAATCTACTTAGCATTTTGACGTGCAAAGCTGCCGAAGTAAAACGGAAAATCAAAACTTTGTTGTAAGATTTGTCATAAATCTGCACAGCAATTCCGACTTGCAAAGTTGCCAAAAATTAAAAATGGATAATCAAAACTTTAATTGAAACTTAAATATTTTACCCTTTTCTTGGTCAAAGGCATTTCTTCAATTATAACTTTAATCTGACGCTTTGCTGTAACAAATGCATTCTTCTCTGTCAGACAAAACAAAGAAATACTTGTATAAAATAGTCATCATAACTGTGTTATGTTTTAAGAAAATTAGAAAGAGATATGTCACTGAAATACATGTGCTTGTCAATAACAAATGCAACTAAGAACTTAACGCAATAAAAGTACTAAAGAAATTGGGAGTACTAGTAGAAGAAAGAAAGACAAACGCATATTAAAATTAGTTATAGAAAAAACTTCGGAAAAAATTTAACTTTAATATGTTGATTTAACATGAATTTGCCAGGTTTTATATTATATTCATGTTAAATCATAATATTCCTCGTACAAAGTTACTGACAATAGTTTAAAAATGACAAGGATAGAAATATTATTTCCTTTCGTGCGTTATTTTTCTCTCATACAATTATGTGTCCCTTACCGTCATTCGAACCACCGCAAAAACTACAAAACGCTTTGGCTATACAAGTGATGAAATCAGTTTAAAAAAAATTCAAAATGATTCACTAAAAACTAAAACATAGAGCAACTAAAACGTGTACAACATACGTGATTGGTATTTAGTCACACACACACACACACACACACACACACACACACACACACACACACACTCTCTCTCTCTCTCTGATACTGCAGTTGTGTAACGAATATAAAAAAGATCTTATGTTTTAAAGTCGAGTTTTATATTTTTTTAAAACTGTTGTTGTCATTTTAAAATACACTGGCCTTATTCAAGGTAGTAGATAAACAATTTATTGATCGAAAGGTAAATAAGACGCGTTCACCCTTATCAAGCAACAATTTCATTTGGTAAATAAGACGTCCTATGGGGAAAACCATTTAATGTTTGATTTTATCAAACGAGATGAATAGTTTTTTAAGCAACATAACGTTTTTAGTTGTAATCACATTATAATTTGTCTTTAAAATGAACAATTACCTGCATTAGATGCTGCTTCTCCGACAGATATTGTAGCTCTTGTATCTAACGTTTGATATATGTTATTGCCTTTTGCAGGTTCCCAACTGTTCATATGTTGAAGTGTTCTCTGCTTTGTCTTTGTGTGCTTTTAATCTGGCTATTATTTCCTTAGTGCGACTCAAGACTTCTTCGTGTTTATCCTTTAAAGAAGTTAGAACGATATTACCACAATCATCTGGTCTGAGTATAACTGTCCCAAAATATTTCAGTTTTACCTCCTCAACATAATCTTCCCATTGAGATGAAAATATAACAGTTAAACATTGTTCATCCAACTGAAGAATATGTTGTACAATCATCTCATTTATAGCGGTTTGTACTAACTTCAGAGATCCAACACTACTTGTATGAGCTAATAACCTACTGTTTTTCAATTCAAATTCTGTTGATACACCTTTATCTTTCAAGTTCTGTTTGATAACAATGGAAACTGAACTGTTTTGTATGAGTTCGATGTGATCATTGGAATAGCTATCTAATGTCCAACTGTGAAATCCTGATATAGCCTTTCTTATTTGCATTTCTGCAGAGTCTATATTTGGCTTTCGACCTTTAATGACTATTTGACCTTCTAATGACTTTGTTTCTATTGTAACATTTTGAGCAGTTTCTACAACAGTCATAACACCATCAGTCTCCAACAATTTTATGTGATAAGGTGTCACTTGTAAACTTTGAGAAGTCGAATTTGTTTCTGCTTCCTCTATGATTTTTTTCAAATCAAGAACTTTTTTATGAACAAATTGTTTCAAACCAACGATATTCAACGATGTCATATTTCGTTTTTCGTTTAAAACAATCAGAATATCATCCTTGTAATCCTGTTCTATTGACTGCTTGAACTGTAGGACCTTATCCGAAATATCCTCAGGTACAGCCAATTCTTCTTTTGTCGTCAGATCATCTAAACATTTCTTCCAATTCTCTTCTACTCTGCTCTTCCAGGCTCTAGTTAACTTTTGAAAGTTAGAATCGGATCGAGATAAGGTACATTTAATGACAATATCACGATCAACTGAAACTTTTGCAAAATCTATTCTTAATTTATCGTTTAAAAGCCTGACTAGTTTATTACTTGAGCGTATAAAAACATCTAACAAAGGCCTGAATTTCTTTTATTTGAATGTCACAAGGCAATTGTTGTAAATTGTGCAATTTAAAATCCCACATTTTACCAAACGCGCATTCATAAAGTAACGATACCGTAAGAACAGTTTCATTTATGTTGTGGTTACGCTGGGTACATATTTTCCTTGCCGCTGCAAAGAGATTATAAAAAAATAAAGTGAAGAAAATGACATGCTAAACGAAACAGATGATTAATAGAAAAAATAAAAAAGAAATCTGAAGTGAATGAACTAAAATGAATGAATGAACATAAAATCGCCCAAATTACTTGTTAAATAATAAAAAATAATTTTAAAAAAAGGTTAAAAAAAAGGAAAGAAAACAATAGTATTGAAAGTTAACATATATAATTTTGTAACTTTGGGTTAATTGATTTTCAACGGTTTGGCTTACGTTTTTTATCTATCAACCTTTTCAGTCCCTGGTTTCACTGATAAGGAATGATTTTTTAAAATCAAAATTAAACTGGTATTTGTGTTATATATGTGTACATACGGTACATCAGAATGTAATAGGTATGGAATCATGTAGTGGAGTGCTAAATAATTAGTGTTTGATAAAGACTATAGTCGAAATATTGACATAGAACTGAAATTATATTGTTACATAAACAATTGTAACAGGAATGACAAATAATGCAAAGTCGAACCGGGGATCGAACCAGGGACCTTCCACACTATAGGCGAGTACTCTACCAACAGAGCTACCCAGACCGCTACTTTTCCCAACTGTTATTCTTGAGTTTCCCATTCTCCTTTGGGAAATCTCACCCTAAATTCCCTCGGATGGACTTTATATGGCCCGCAAATGCCAGTCCATCACTTCCGAGCCACACTGACCACCACACTGTAACAGGAAGGAGAAAGAATGCAGGGTCAACCGGGGATCGAACTCGGTACCTCCCGCACTATAGGCGAGTGCTCGACCAACTAAGCTACCCGGATCGCTACACAATAAACAACGCTGTTTTCATTTAGTTTAACAAAGCTGAACGGTTTCTGCAGGATGATATTGAACAAGCGACTTAACTTATAGAGCTTTTTTAGATAAAATTAAGGGTACTTCACTTACATCATATAATAGTATTGTTTAAACCGAGTTTTTCAAAGCTAAATATGTTTCACACCAAGGCAAAAAGGTATTTTACTTATATCATGATGTAATATCTAATAAAGGATTTAGGTTAAAGATGTCAACTAATGTAATATCTAATAAAGGATTTAGGTTAAAGATGTCAACTAATGTAATATCTAATAAAGGATTTAGGTTAAAGATGTCAACTAATGTAATATCTAATAAAGGATTTAGATTAAAGATGTCAACTAATGTAATATCTAATAAAGGATTTAGGTTAAAGATGTCAACTAATGTAATATCTAATAAAGGATTTAGGTTAAAGATGTCAACTAATGTTATATCTAATAAAGGATTTAGGTTAAAGATGTCAACTAATGTAATATCTTAAAAAGGATTTAGGTTAAAGATGTCAACTAATGTAATATCTAATAAAGGATTTAGGTTAAAGATGTCAACTAATGTAATATCTAATAAAGGATTTAGGTTAAAGATGTCAACTAATGTAATATCTAATAAAGGATTTAGGTTAAAGATGTCAACTAATGTAATATCTAATAAAGGATTTAGGTTAAAGTTGTCAACTAATGTAATATCTAATAAAGGATTTAGGTTAAAGATGTCAACTAGTTCATAAGTCAACATTAGATGTGTCGTTCTCTGTAGTGTAACAAAACACAAAATTTTCATCTGTCATTTATCATAAAGAAGGATTAAAATATATATTCCACTGAATTAAAACTGACAACGAAGGCAAAGCATTTTAAAGTCATATCCCCATACAACTATAAATAGTTATTGAATTTATTTGACAAATCAGAACTATATTTTTTATAAATTAAACCAAATAGCACCTGATACCTAGTTTGATTGGAGATTGTCATTATATAAGTCATTATAAAATCGCTACCTCACGTAACTGTACCCCAAATTAATTAAAGCTAGCAAACGGTTCAACTGAAATATCAAATTTTTTGTATATAATCCATGTAGCTTAGTGTATATAGTTATTTTCGTTATTTGTTACTTAATGCAGTTAATATACGTGTTTATAAATAAGAACTATTTCTGATACATAGTGAATGTGTGTATGCGTGGTTTTTTTTTTTTTTTTTTTGTCTTTTGAGGAAAGCATGTTTTAGCCAGTATGGTTGTTTATAATCTTCGTTAATTAAATAAAGTATTATATAATAAATTAATCGACAAGAGTTCTCACAGCTTTATACAATAAAAAGTATTCCGAAAAAATCGAAATTATTTATATTTTTTTTCTTGAAACATTTCTTACTACAATTACCTGAACTATCTTGAAAAGTAATTACTTTCATCCCAATATCTATATCAGCTACATTAATCACGTGACCAAAGTCATTTTCAAAATGGTTTCTTATTGTATTGTCTGCAGGCATGCTGTGTTCACCACTTATCACTGCTGAGTTGACATTTGTAACTTCACATACTTGTAATACAGAGTTTTCCAATGGTCGTTTTTTCAGCTCTTCAGACAGTTTTGAAAAATCTGCATATAATGCAATGGAGGTCACAATAAATAAAATGCAAATGCTATTTAAAAGTTGATGTAACACATCAAATAAGCTGGCTCAATTTGTGTTGAATTACGTCATATTAACAAAAATGAACCTATCTTAAAAAATGGTGTTTTATGGAATGATTAAAGTTAAGTTAACTGCCGATTATAACAAAAAAATAGGGACTGTAGTCAATATCACCCCATATACTTAAAACGATTTATTCTTAAATAAAAGCGTCCACGATGGTCGAGTGTCTAGGGCAGTAGTCTTCAATCTTGTGTTTAAATTAATCCTTAAGATTTAAAAAATTGCTGCCTAACGATTGGCTTAAAATTACCGATGCGACATTAAGAAACTTTCAACCAACAAACCAACTAATTATAAATAATATATTGTTTAAAAGACCACATACCAATGACACCTGTTAATTGTATCACTGCTGTTCCTTCTTTCCCGTGCACAATGTCGGATACATCCACCGGATATCCGATTTTGTTGGAAATGACTTCAAAGTAGTTGCTTAAAGTTTCATCAGTTGTTTCTGGAGAAATATTTTGAACACACAAGAAAATGCTTTTCGACATGTTTGAAATCTATAAAAAGATGAAGAAACGATACGAAACATATTTGAAATAGGAGGAAATGCATTGTAAATAACAATGGCACATTTTTTAACTTAAGAAACAAATTATTGGTGCCTACTGGACAGTCAAATAAAAAGTACATCAAATTCGTGATCAATAACAACTCACCGTTTTAGTATCGTCAGAATAGTTTTTGTTCTGTAGTGTTTCAGAAGTGGCAACAAGATTGTCCGTTTTGTCATAATCTGCTTCAACGTCTTCAATAAAGTCAGACGATCGATATAAAGATTCACTACCATTTTGTTCATTTGACAGTGTACCATCAGTTCGGAAAACGACAGTTTTATCTGATAAATAGAAACGAAAATAAAATTTAAGCATGACAATGTGCCGAATGTCATTTCATGATCTCAAACAAACAAAAATATACTACTGTAATAATATTGAATAATATTATTTACCCGGAAGCCTTCAGATGTGTAGGTCTGTGCAATTGATGGTTAGTTTGTGTTTCTGTAAAATGTTAATATCTGAATGAATTTTTAGGTTGCTGAGTGTTTGAAGTTGCCTTTTGTTTTCCTATGCCTAATATAAAACGGCTTATTTTTTTCTAAATGATGCCGCTCATGAAAAATGTAATAGTTGGTTCTATGATAAAACCTTTACTTACGTTGAAATTCGTGGAAACTTACTGCTAGTTTGATCTACCAAAGATCTTATTTTAGAACGTTGATTACTTGATTCTTTATTGAAAACGAGACAACGTCGACACACAACCGTAACGAAGCATGCTTCTACACAAGACATGTAGGTTTTCGTTGAAAATCGACATCTAAATTTCGGTATGTTTAGTCAAATCAAATAAGAAAATGTTTTTTTTAATCAATATCCTAAGGTTTCACCTGAAAACACCTTACGTGAGGTTGCTTATCATAACGATGAACTTCCATTGTTTACTAAAAAGCGGTACTTCCGCATGTTCCAAGCTGATAATTTAAATATTATCGAGTTGCCCAAACCTTTTAGGATTTCCATTTATTATAGGCTTATAAAAGTAAACTTAAGAAAATCGCACATATCGTAATAACAGTCAATTTATATTGATAAAAATATTTTAGAAAATTATTTTAGTAATATTAGTAGTAGGTAAACTTAATGCAGCTTTAAGGCGTTGGCCTACAAACTCAAGGCATCTTACCGTTACGGTTTTAACCGCAAGTTAGTGAAAAATTTCGTTGTTGTTGTCCTTTACTGGTTGGTTCAGTACCTGTTTTATGAAGATAGTGAGTTGCAAAGTTAATGCAACATTGCGGACGATTGCATTATCACTTGAAAGGTCGCCCTTGTGCACTAATACAAAAATTTAAAAAGCGTCTCGTCAAATAACTGAACATTGCTTAAGTGTCGTAAACACATTCAACCAATGAATTTCTTGAGTCTTCTAAATCGTATTGTTTACTTTATCAATATAACAACCATTATTTAACAAAGTAAAAAAAAACTGTCAGAATTTTAAAATTTTTACCAAAAGAAATATTCAAAATTCTGCACAAAGAAAGAAAATATGTTTTAGTTGAAACTAAAAAATCCCAAATGCTATGTATTTTTGTTTTTACAACAGAAAATCAATTTGATATTTTTCATAATCAGCGATTATAATGTATCAGATTGTGAATATAATTCATATTTGAGCACATAATGACGTTTCAGATACGTGATAGCATACTTAGTAAAGTTTTTCTCAATACGTTTTTTTTTTTTTTTTTTTTTTTTTTTTTTTTTTATCAACTTCATATTTTTCAATTATCAGGGATATAATATTTCAAATTTTGCCGAACATCATTTTTATTGGGCATGTCATGGCCGGTCGGATAATTGATATAATATATGTAGTATTTAGTGTCCATGTTATTTTTTACGTTCTTTAATTTGTCATCAGACTTTTAGTACATTTTATGTGCTTGAAGAAGCGATTTTTCCGCCATATTGAAAATGGCGGCCATGTTTGAATTCTTGGATGGCCCCTATCTGAAATTACTATGCAGGCTATGAATTATAATCACGCCAAATTTTATGCTTTTAACAAACCCCACATTACCAATTTTTGGACCAATCTGCTGCACTATGAGAGAGAGAGAGAGAGAGAGAGAGAGAGAGAGAGAGAGAGAGAGAGAGAGAGAGATTGTTTTAAGCAACTTAATAACCTTCATCTTTTCCAGTTTCCTGCGAGTCGAACTCCTTGTTTTCAAACAAGTTGATAGGTATAGAATCACCGATAGCTGCATCAGCGGACACTGTTCGTGGTGTTACAGCACACTGTTGTCCATCTTTGATAGGCGATGGTAAAGTAAGCCTCTTCGGTATTTCAGGTGGATCTTCGTAATTAACAAAAAGCGTTTTATCTGTAACTTCCTGCTTTTTCAATATTTCAGAAATTCTGTGTTGTTCAGCCTGTCTTGCAGAAGGTAAGGCAAAAACTCCACCAATTTCATGTTCACTAGGATCACTAAACACTGGTCTTAAATAATCACTTGAGACCAATGCTTTGGAATAGTATGGTTGTTCGTCCGTCCTTTTTGGCTCAAGATAAACATCATTATCGCTGTTTTGAAAATAAGGATGTTCCTTGCATGAGGCTGCCGCTGGTATTTCTGAATACAATCCAGACGTCTCAAACTGAGTTGTTGTTTGGACATCATCTTTATCTTCATTTTCTGTTTCACCTTTCCTCTTGAATTTTCTTTTAAACGCCTTTAAAATCTTTGATAAATTGAATTTTGATTTCACTTGAGATCGTTTAGGTGCTTCAGCCATCGTTTAAGTTTATTTTTTATACTTTCATATAATGAAAGTACTGTGACATTACCAGTGCATCCATATCTACAAAAGATATATAAACCATACGTATAAAGATTTTTAAAAATTGTTTATACCTCTCCCACTCATTAATTTCTGTATTATTTTCTTATACTATACATGTACTTAGTCACAATTCGAATATTAGGTTCGTTACGCCGTCTGCTTTAATTACAATAGCTATTTCAGCCGATGTCTGCTGAAACAAAAAAGTACTTGTAAAAATCAATTCTGTCCTAGAAGACGGTGTAGCGATCCGGTGACGAGCGGTATAAAGCGCTTTTACGGATCACAGTGTCTCTTACCGCCCAAGTTCAAATACCTCTCGGGCAAATCCTAGGGTCGAGAAAGTTTGTCAGTTTACTTTTTGGCGGTTCGAGCACCCGGTTTCCTCCACCATCCCAAAACTGATATATGAGTGAAAGAATCTTGACTGTTACGCAAAACACAACAAATCTAATCAAATCTTTACATTACTGATTTTATTAGCAATTTACTTGTCATTCTGGTTTTCAATTTAGCTAATGCCACGAAAATGTCCGAGTTGTGATGAGTTCAAATTAGCATTAAATATTGCTTTAAACGATCGAGGTATGATATACAAAGTATTACCTACAAATAATTTATAAATAAATTCCGAATACATTTGCAACAACGCATTTAGCCACGAAGTTTGTCGATTTTTAAATAAATTTCAATAAAAGTTTGGTCAAAATAGTTTTAAAAGGAATAAATGAAAATAATAGGAAAATGGCTAGTTTTAATTTCCTCTGCACACAGCCGTGAGGCATTAAGTGTGTTAGTGTCAGAAGAAATTTGGGCTAGTAAAATGGCAAAAATGGAATGGCGGAGTGATCAGTTAAGGCTGCATCAAGGAAAAAAAAATTAAAACGGTGCTTATCAAATAAATGATGTTCCTAAAGAACAATGTTACATTTGGTTCAACGATAAAAGCTCGAATAAATACAGAAATTACAGTATTTACCCAGCAAGATGTAGCATGTGGGATCTAATATTAGAACATTGTTACAACAGGGCTTTGTCCGGGACCTGCTGAGGGTCTTTAGCGGTCCCATGATCCCTCGTCGCTTGAGGCTGGATCCTTTTACGCTTGCAATACCTCATGTTAAAAATCACCCCCATAAAATATTGCCACAGAAATTTACATTTAAACATTTTGAATTTTTGTTTTGCAATACTAGAATAAAAGTTATTTTCTTTTCGAATAGAAATTTGACGCGTATTTCTAATTTGATCGAAAATATTTTAAATGTAATAAAACAGATCGCTCCGCTGGTTAGTTGTGCGCATTTGTGAGTTATATATAATATAAAAACAAAGTGGAACTCCCTGGTGGAAGTTCACGTGTTTAACTTAATTTGCCAGTTTTTTTTTTAAATTGGGAATGTGATTAATAACGTGGTGTAAAATTCATTATCTGTGAAGTTGCCTCCAATTTGAATCTCATTTTCATGTTATAGACCATAGTGGTTTATTTCTGAGATCGCGATTATTTCAATCAACATATTTTTACATGTTAACGTCACCTATTACATAGTTGATTTCACGCAAAGTTGCAATGATAAAACGAACTTTTCATATGTCCTGACCTTTTTTATTTACAAGCCGGTGTAATGAAGTATTTTGACCCGGGTTGAAAATTGACCCGGGGTTCATTTTTCAACGTTGAATATTGAACCGGAAGTGCTTTTTCAACGTTGATTATAAGTTTCTTATCTAGAATAACGCCAGACAGAAGTCAGTAAATCACAATATAGTACACGGTATATCCGACAGCAACGGCTATTATGATACTGAGCGATCGGCATAGGTTGAGTGTTGTCGGATTTTATGTTCACTTGTCAAATAATAATAATGTCGTTTCGACAATGATTTTGTTAGACTTGTTAGATGATTGTGACGACTTGTTAGAAATGGATGTCAACTTTTCAGATCTTTTATGTCGACTGTTAGAGAGCACTTTTTCAGATGTAGACTTGCAAAGCAAATATATTGTCAACTTGACAGCACAAACACACCGAGATCTCATTTTTAATTTTATACACATCAATAAAGGACAACACAAAGAACTGATGAAAAATAAGTTACCTTTATAAAACGTTACGCGTTATTACGCGAAAGTTATGCGTTATTTCGCGAAAGTTATGCGTTAATTCACGAAAGTCACGTGTTATCACGTGAGATGTTACGCGTTATTACACGAGAAGTTACGCAATATACGCGATTTTTTTTTTCAAACCGAATCCATTAGGCTTCCGTACAACTGTATGCATTTGGTAATTATACAATTATCCGACTGCAAAATATAATTGACTCTCGTTTGTCAATATTTGTTCGGGTATATCAAAGTATTTTACAATGGTCCCATTTTCCCTAAATATTTATGCTATTTTTCAAACCTGTTTACTGAAAATTGTTTATTTCAAAATTTTGAGTATGTTAAATTATTGTTTGATTAGTGGATGAAAAAGCAATAGCAACTGAACCTCACCATCTCAAAGTGGGTATCGATCCATTTCATAAAATGTGTCATTTTAATTTTTATGAACACTTAATGCATTTTAATTGTGCAGAGGGATATTGTTTAATACAAGAAGGACAATGTTTAAATATTCATTTCCCGAGATCTCTTCCTGAAATTTACCTTAATCATCTTTAGAATGCACGATAGATACCTTTTGTTTTGCAAATCACTGCCAATGAATCAACAATTAAAAAATTGAGTGGAGAAAGCTATTTGTTACTTATTAGGTAACTTATTTCACTTTGGAGAAAAATTCAAATTTACTTACAGTTATCCTAAAAATTATTGAGATATTTTATGATAATATTTCGAACACATTGGTACTTTGGAAATAGTGGACTAACAAAATATTACATTTTTGGTGTATTCATTGTAATTAATGAATAGTTTTAGAAATTCGGTTTTCATCAAATTCCTTAATATTTTCTAGGAACACTATATATTAGAGTTTATCGCCCCTAGTCAAGATTCTTTCAATTATATCGAGGCCGGTCAGTTCAGGGATGGTCGAGAAAACCGGCGTGTCAGCAGAATAACCACCGACCTTCTGCAAGCGACAAACTTTCTCACACTATTGGTATTCGAAAAAGTTACTAAAAATTTTGAATACACCCACCCTCGCCCTCAACATCTTTAAGAATTCAGAATTGTTGGTCAAAAGTAAAGCCAATATATATATTGACTGAAACCTATTACTCCCCCTCCATACAAACCACAAAAAAAAAACAACAACTAGAATAATAATAATAATAATAATAATAATAATAATAATAATAATAATTTATTGCTTAAACACAATTTACAATATTGGTTAGGGCAATACTAACTGATAAACAAAACTAACAAACATACAAATTTAAAATTTAGAAAGCCCAGATTTTGGGGTAAGTCTCAAATAATATATTTAAGTATTCAGTTTATATTAAATCAATGTGCAACATCCAAAGGGTTTTGATTACATGTTACAAATACAATGTATTTTTATTTTATTTGCAGTTCATTTGTTGTTTCTGATGTCAAGACTACAAGTTATGAAGTTTATTATTTCTCTTAATATTTTTTTATCTTTATTATTTAATAAATATTTTATTTTTGATACATCTGACATATTCATAAAAAAAGGATTGTGATTGGTAATTTCTTTAAATAACATATTCCTATTCTGATTACATTGTTCGCAAGATAACAAAAAATGAATTTCAGTTTCAATTTGGTTTTTATTACAATTTAAGCATACTCTGGAGTTAACATCTAAATTATCATATCTGCCCGCTTCAATAGCGAGTTTATGAGCACTTAATCTGAGTTTAGCAATAGTGGATCTGTCTTTACGGGTATGAAGGACATTAAGATATGGGGGTTCAGATTGTGATTTTATTAATTGATTAAATAATTTCAGTTTATGGGTCATTGTTATCATTTTGATTTGTTCTTGGTTTTCCATATCAATAATTCTTTGTTTAATGTTGGTAAGATGCAAATTTATAAGTTCTGGATTAATTATGACAAAAGAGTAGCCTAATCGATTTAAGATATTTTTCGCATGTGTTGTCCACGCATTTGTGTTATAAGTTTCTTTATATATTTTATATAACAGAGTATTTTCTTTTGAAACTATATGGGCCCAGTATTTAATTATGTTAAATTTTATTTTTGCTGTTAAGGGTATTCGATTAAGCTCTGCTCTACATCTTTATATTTACTGAATACACCCCATATTTCACTGCAATAAAGAAGAACGGGTATAACTAATGAATCAAATAATTTTTTAAGTAGATAACATGACTGATTCAAACCTATTGTTTTCTTAATTTTGAAGTATGCTTTTTGCGCTTTATTAGCTAAATTAATTTGTGTTAGATTGAAATTGCCATTATATTTTAAGTCTATACCAAGATAGGAAGCAGATTTTAGTGTTTTTATTGTGGAATTTTTAAAATGAAATGTATCAGTATATGTTTTACCGTTTGAGTTGAATACAATAATGTTGGATTTTGCTGTATTTACTAGAAAAAAAAACAAACATCAATTCAATAGTATTTTCATAAGTTTTAACCTGTTGAATTTAAAGCCGCTCTACTAATCAAAATTCCACGATCCGGTTCAGTTTTCAACGTAGTATGCATATGGTCGTAATTCAACACAGCTGGTCTCAATTTTCAATGTTGAAAAAGGAGCCCCCAACCAGGGTCACTTTTCAACCCGGGTCAAAATACTTCATTACACCCGGCTTATTAATTCATGTCCTGCCATTAATTTCAATAAACTCTTTCATTGTTTTACCTTGTGTTTATTATATCGGCTTCTCAAGCTATTTATACTACTTGTCATAATATTTAAATTACAATGTCGATAGATATTGAACACGGAAGTTAGATCAACATAGTTTTGACAGATATGTATTGACTTTCTCGGTCAGTATCACCATTGTTAAATACAGCAATACAAATCTATAGTATTTACTTTAAGTACTTATTTCGATAGACATACTTACCGAATGTAGAACTAAATAGATGTTTCCTCTTCAATTTCGACTCTTTTTACAAAAGTTTCCTTCTTCGTTCTACACCATATTAAACATGGGAATTCCTAAGCTATACGGGTATATAGATAGAGTATACGTGACGTCAGACAAATAGTTTTCATATAAAACGATAAACATTTTTTATCGTTTTTACCTGGTTGTTTAAGTCACTTATAGAGCAATAAAATTATGAACATACTATAAATACATACCTTAAATATATTTTCACTTGCAATTCTACAGTTTTGATTAGTGCACGTGATAATGTCAAATAATTCACAACTATCTATATTAATATTAAATGTAATATGTCCGTACGTTATTTTGTTAACAGTGTATCATATTATTAATATCCGTGCTTACACACTACACTCAAGTTAATCCGGAAGAAGGAAAAAATGCTATAATATTTCCCAGTGTGTATTGCAAAACAGTTCCCAATACATGTCTATTAATCCTTTTATGGTACATGCTAGCATAATTGTGTCACTACTTCAGCTCTAATCTAAAATAACAGAGTTTTCCGAATGACAACTCTACCGGAAACCTGTATGAGAGAAAAAAAACCCTCTGTGTATAGGTCAGCTTATTCAAACAATGTTTTTAACTTAGTTCTTTGGGGCGTAACACTTCTTCGTAGTATTTTATTCAACTTACGATAAATTAAAGATTGAAATGTTCAATGTATTTTCAGTTTTTAGAAAGTTTTTTTAAATGAAATATTATGTTTGGGCAATAGGTAAGTAGTATTGTAAAACAAAGCTTATTAATATATATATATATAGATGTAACCAGGTGATTTGTAAGTATTATGTGTAAGTGCTGCAGTTGTGTCATGTATGTAATAATGTCTTTGTTCCACGTGTATTTGTTTTTATATATTTTTGTTGTATATGTTTACTGGACAATACTGACGTAACGGCGACCTATGACCAAAACCTTGACCTGTCAAATCACGGTGCATGCTGGGTTATCACACCTATTCCCGCCATCATTTCACCATTGTAAAATAGTGTAAAAGGAAGTGAAAATTGGTAAAACATCGAAACATTTGAATCGCCTTGTTTAATACTGCAAAGTATAATCAGACGTCCGGTAAGCTTTCTGTTATTTTTATGTTATTTTTATTTATCTAGATTTTCAGATAATTTATGTTTTAAAATATTATATTGTTGATCGTCTTGGGATAATTCCGTCGGTAATTCGATCTTCTAATTTATATATTGTAGGTTAAATTTGTACATAGATTAGTTTGTAAGCTGTACAACATAGGTAGATGTTAATAAATTTATAAAACAAAACCATCGGAGTCACTTAGTTTTACATATGATGGAACCCCGGGTTACATATATATATATATATATATATATATATATATATATATATATATATATATATGTGTGTGTGTGTGTGTGTGTGTGTGTGTGTGTGTGTGTGTGTGTTAGTTTAGTCTAAACGATATTTTATTATCTCTTAAATTAACACACAATTACTTAATATCACAATAATACGGAATTCTGAAACAAGAGAGACATTCTCTTTTCTGCGCGTTTTGATATACAACTGTTTTGTATAGAACTAAAGGGTAGTTTGGGGTCTATAACAGTACCTTAAACCTACCTCTGGTAACAATTTTCAGTGCCAAACCAAAGTCGAAGTTAAAAAACCAGTTACTGAATATGAGTTTGTTTTTTCATGTCCTGATTGACTGTGTCTAACTCGTGATTATACATGTGTTCACTGTTGCTAAATACAGTTTTTTTTAAGTTTCAAATTTCTTGCTTCTATTTAAATCAATTTTAGAAACATGTTCTTAATGCTTCAAATGATTTTTAAATTGTTTTTGCATCTTTTATTATATATTTCATCTGTCATCCAAAAAAAAAGTTACATTGAATTTTTTATGAGTCACTGATGAAGAATGAATTTCCGAAATGTGCACATCTGGCACATCAAAATTCAACTGGTATTTGTGCTATATATTTACTACTCCTGAGCGGGTGCCGCTGCTGGTGGAGTAAAACTCCCCGAGGGTATCCATAACTCAGTAGGCAGTACTTTGTGCTGTCAGAAAATGTACCATTTAAAAAAATTTTCAGCTGCTTTAAATTGTAAAATTTGTTTAAAACTAAGGTTTGTTCCCTCATGCAAAGCATTCCTTAGCTGGATTTGGATTAATATAATTTTGAAACTTTAGATTCATTAATTTCCAACTGTTTGGCTTATGTTTTTTATTATCAAACTTTTCGGTCTTAGTGTCACTGATGAGGAATGAATTTCCGAAATGTGCACATCTGGCACATCAAAATTCAACTGGTATTTGTGCTATATATTTACGATAGGCTTCATCTATTTTACCAAACTGTTCAATCTTTAATTATAATTAAAAACGTGCAGTCTCTGTAGATGTTTAAAAAGCTGAATCGCTCAAAACATTCATTTATACGTATATTTGTTAATAGAAATTTAGAACCTTTTTTGTCAACTCGGACTTAATTAAATATTTTATTTAATAAGTTTATATGCCATTATGTGCTATTTTCATTTTTTTTACCAAAAAAATATATTGAAGAGCATCACTTTATCTAAAAAAGTAGAACATTACTGAGGTATTAATCCGATCAAACGACCGAAATATGTACACTCTGTGTCGTTAACACTTACTTAACTTTAAAATTGTACTGCAAACTTGTTATTATTATAATGTTTATAATATTGCATTTTCACACTCGTGCATTTTATAAAAAACAAATACCAGATTTAAAGTTATGCTTTTCAAAATTAGTTCGAATTACGCATGAGTTATTTTACTCTTCATCATATATGAGAGACGGTTCTATCGATATACGGGAAATGATGCGTTATTTTACTCTTTATCATATATGAGAGACGGTTCTATCGATATACGGGAAATGATGCGTTATTTTACTCTTTATCATATATGAGAGACGGTTCTATCGATATACGGGAAATGCGATGTAATCATGAAATAATCGATATATTTAAGAAATGACATTCTTTTATTATTGTTCATGCGTTATGAACGACAGTGGGCAAGCCGTTCATGTAAAATTTGCGACAGCCCACTGTCCTTCATAACGCATGAGCAATAACAAAAAGAATGTCATTTCTTATATTTACAATTTCTTTAACCATTTCGGTTCAATTTCAGATGATATAACCTAAAAATTACCTTTTTAATATGTCAGTTTACTGCCAACCTCCACATCGATCAAAAACAAATAACAAAGTAGTTCGCTCAGTTAACACTTTTTGTATTTTATCATTTTGACCTAACTTTTCACATTTTCATGTTCAAATTGAAAGAACACTGATTAAAAGTGAAATTTGACAAAAATCCTGCCTGAATAGCTGACATTGTGTTTGACACATTGCCAAGTGCTGGCGGATTCATATTATTTGTGGCAGTGGCTAGACTGTTTGGTTGGAGGTTTGCACGTGAATTGTCAGTTACGACAGGAGCGCCAAGGACAGCAGCTGATAATACTGAATTCAAGGCTTGTTTCCGCGAAGTGGAACAATTTCTGCTGTAACTTCTTATTTCTCATTTCTGTGGCCAAACATGTACATGATTTGTCTGGTTTCAAAGCCAGCGTCGCTCAATGAATGTATACAAGTTGCTTGGAGATAGTGAGATGTGTATCGGTTTTCACAGCCTGTCTGTTTGCACAAATCAGGGAGGAAATTTCTAAAGGAGAATTTGCCAAGGTTTTTGTCAGAATACCAGATTTCATGTGATGGAGAGAAACGTTTGCCTTCTTTACACATTGATTGAACAAGCTAGTAGCGTTTGGGTCAGTTTTTTAAGGAAATATTTAAGCATGTTTACTGGACAAGATGGCGTGCCATTGCCATACATTCGTTTGTCAGCAAAATTTTCCTTGCAAGATATACCACCCTGAAATTTTTTTGTTGTGTTTCATGGCTAAGACAAACGACTTTTTGTGTGATGATTTGTTTGGCTGTGTTGCACGTGATGTACCAGTAGCGACCCTTTCCTTTAATAAACCATTTAATTTGGAATTAACACTTTTAAATTCCCTGTCATTTACAATATCAATTATCCTGCCAATATCGGACAAGTGCCTGTTTATTGCCACCCGAATGTTAATCAATGTGTTTTTATGGTAATGACAGTCTTCTGACGTAGTTGCATCGGTGTTTGGTTGCTCCGGTTTGGCTTCGCAATAAAACTGTCCAAGTTTCTTTGCCAAGGTGTCAACTCCAACAGTATGCATTTCAATACCGGTATCATATCTTTCATTGTGTAAGTCTGAAAAATAAAAACAATCACTGATGCCGATGATTTGTCAGACAAGTACTATCTAATGTGTGTGTGTGTGTGTGTGTGTGTGTGTGGTTCAAGTGGTTGGGTTTGCCATTTGAAGTAGGGTTTTTTTCCGTTCTGCTGGCACTATTCTTTTATGGATACATTTTAACACATTTTTTGTGATAGAATTTGTTTCATTTTCATCTTGAAGTATTTTTATTCCCCATTTGGTGTTCTTCTTTGTGGAATTGCTCTGATTCATCGATTTGTATTCAGGAGAGTGTCCTTGGATAGTTGGCGAAATCTGTTTTGCTTGGGTTCCTCGTTCCCCGTTTTTGGAGGAGCTGGGGTCTCTGGTGGTGGAATATTCTGAAGTTCGCTCCTACCCAGAGCATTTAAAAAGTCCGCATAGTCTGGTAGACTAGAGGCCCCCATTATTTTGTCGAATTCAGGGTCAAAGTCAATTATTTTTTGAAGATCTTCCATTTCTTCTCCTAGAAGCTGGCTGAAATTGCCTTGCGACTCCATACATATGTCAATAGTCATAGACGAAGCTAGAATTTGCGTATTTGCAGACGACAGTTTTTTTTATTGTCTCATATTTTTGAGAAAGAAAAAAAATTGATATATTTATTTATTTTTCATACTGAATAGTTTTTTCATTTCTTAATTATTTATTTATTATATTTTTTGTACGCCGTTTGTTTATTAACAAATTGACGCTAAAAATAAACATGAAAGGGATTTTCCCTTATTCAACGTTCTATTTTTGTGTTTCATATTCCTACGCGGTGATAAGCCTTCATGACGTCAGAAAGTTCAGAAAGGTCATAAGCGTTCATAGCATATGATTACAAAGGAGAGTAATAGAATCATAAAAAGAAAGATAATAACAATTATATATATATATATATATATATATATATATATATATATATATATGTGTGTGTGTGTGTGTGTGTGTGTGTGTGTGTGTGTGTGTGTGTGTGTGCATAACACCACATAGGCTCATTTTGCATACTTAATAGATAACAAACAAAACTAGTTTAAAGTGAACTCGATATCTTAAGTATTGAAAACTTTTCCAAAACAATATGAAATTAAATGAATAAAAAATAAAAAAATAGATAGATAAATAAATAAATAAACTAATTAATTAAATTTTTTTTAAAAAATCGATTTCTTAATATATTGACCAACTAATGAATATTCTACTAAATGCTATTAAAACTATCATCAAAATGATTTAACAAAACTTTCAAAAAAAAAAAATTCCGTTTTTCGAATCAGTTTTTGTATTACATCTCTTCTGTCAAAGGTATGTCTTACAATTAACACTAAACATAAAAAAGGGGGATTTGATTTATTGTTATGTTCATAATGTCTCCAATCGTTTATTGCAAAAGATTAGAACATTTTTTGTCTCGATTGTATTACGAGAGATGATTATGACTTAAGAAAATTATGTGTCCAGAGTTAGCGAACGCTTATATAAAAGGTTTGTCACTTTTAAGTTAATTTAAGATACTAGTACATTATTTGCCATTTGAAAAAACTACCCTTTTTGTCATTATTTTTTGTTTACATACAGTTAAAAAAAAGTTTGATAATAGAGGCCTCCAAACTTTTTCATATGTAAATAAATTTACATCAGTGATTTTTTTTTTATTTTTCGTCTTTTTTACATTCATAGCATTTTAAATTATCAGCAAAACTCAGTAAGATCAGGAAAGAGTATGTTGAACATGGAAAGATTTGGTTTCTGAAATTAATAGATAAGGATTACAAACATACTAGTGGTAAATATTAAAACATTGCTGTCAAGATTGACAAAAAATTAACTTTGTCCGTCTTACGTTCAACCTAAAGAAAATATTTTAACTGTTAAATATTGTACATGGGACGGAGAATCACTTTGTTTTCCAAAATAAATAAATAAATCAAACAATCAATCAATCAATCAATCAATCAATCAATAAAAATAATAAATAAATTTTAATTTTTTTTTAAAATTGAAAAGAAAAATATAAAAGATTAATCTCTGGTCATATACCGTCATATACCGTTCTGGGGTATCTATTTTTTCGTAATTAATGGGAACCAAAATTTATGCCATCTTTGTTGGAATATAAACAAGTAGAGCATTTAAAATCTTTACGGCAATTCAATATAGTTAAACGCAATCACACTAAATCTAGAAGTATATCACTGAAATTATGCGGGTTAGGGTTGTTTCGATAGTCCTACTAATGTTGTAAAGCCAGTAGACGATATTACCCGACGAAAGAAAACTGAGTTACCCCGTGTTGTTTTGATTACTTTTGCATTTTGTTGTTAATAACTATTTTTGTTTTTAGAATAGTCAGGAAAAAGTGCAAGTGATTGAAAACCATTTTACTAATTTTATAGGATTTTGCATAGTTAAGAAACTTGTGACTTGGTTTGCCATCTTTTTGTTGGCCTTTTTCTTAATTTTTTAAAAAAATTCTAAGATAGTTTACCCAAGGAAAGTCGCACAGCAAATGTGGAAAATATTACATCCGAAGGGCAACAACTCCTACGTGATTACTTTTCTCGTTACAAATCATGACAGTCGGTCTAATCTGGCTTGTCATCATGAAATATTTCCCAAATTATTTTATATATATGACCTTATTTCTTAAAAAAAACCGACCGAATTTACAATGGATTTACAGAAGTAGTATTTTTATAATAGTTTACAAAAAAATATTTAAAAACAGTTCTGCATAGATTTCATGTAATAACATAATGTGCCGATCGGATGGATCTTTCACGTTGATCATTTGTCTATTTTTCTATCCTTCTCTTACAGTTAAGAACAAAAACAGTAAAAACGGACAAAGTGGCAGAAAGTTAACATTGGTAACAAATCGTCAGTCGGTTAGAACTTGTCATGTTGATCATTTCTGTAATTTATTTTAGTTTGTTTAAAATAAAACATCAATATAAAAACAAATAGAAAAATACATTAGAAAACGATTTTTAAGGGACAATTATTTCAAGAGAATGTCTAGAATTATTTAAATTTTTAACAATGCAACTTTAAATCTTGTTATTCAGACCATTTTTAAAATAAATTAACAAATTAACACAGCTTATGCATCAAGTGTTTTAAATAGAAGTTAATTTGATAGCGAAAACTCGAAGTAAAAAATTCGGATAAAGCCCTTTCCTTTCACACTGACATCATTTAAAAGGACATTTCTAGTTGACATTAAGTCTAAAGACTAGACTTTTTTCAATTATTTTTTAATTTAATATAATATAACAATTTAAAGATAACTTCTATTGTTTAAAATAAACTTTAAATGCAAAACTCTTTAATCATTTTTGATCGAATTTTACAAAATATGCAAACTATGGGCTTAAGACCCCAGACAAGGTAAATATCACATCCGAAATAAAGATAATCTATTATGAGTCTGAGGTCGATATGGGGAAATTCCGATAGCGTGGTAAGATTTTTCATCTCAAACGAGGCTTTGCCGAGAAAATCTGACCAAATATATATATATATATATATATATATATATATATATATATATATATATATATATATATATATATATATATATATATTGCATTATCAAGGATATATATATATATTTCATTTTTGCACCTTTATGTCAGTTTGACTAGTTTGCGTTGCCATGGAAACGCCACGAACAATTCATGCACTTTTGCATGTCAACTTCTTACCAGGTTTTATTAAGATTTGTCCTTAGTTTTTAGAGGAGAAGAGGAAAGTAATTGCTCACGACGGACACACAATTAAAAGTACACAAGTTGTGCTAGGAGATAGACTCATATGACCTTTGATCAGGTATGTTAAAACCTTAAAACTGAAAAATTTCTGCCTTTGTTGTGATCCTTAAGTCTGGCGAATTTATGACACCATAGAACGCGGGAAGCCTCAATGGCCCTGTTCGTTACAGTATTAAAGTTTATGTGATAAGCCTAAACTTGAAAATGAAATCAGGATACAAGAACAACAGGAGCGCGTTTCACAAAGCATACTAGGAAAAAGTTTATTCCTAAGTATGACTTAGGAACAAAAATTTTCTTAAGTCCGTTTCACAAAAGCGTCCTTAAATCTAAGAATGTTCTTAACTCTGTCCTAAATTTAGGACAGTTAAATTGCTGACTTAGGAAAGAACTTGACATGGCGGCTGCCTATATTTATATACTACGACGACAAAAGTTTCGACATGAGCGTGTTTTTAGGGATAAAAACAACCTTCTTGATTACATTGAAAAATAATCGAGGTTGGTTGCTAGGCGATAGTTGATATCCTTTGAGATCATTTTAATGACACCTGTAATGAACCCAACAACTAGAAAAGAAGGAAGGTATTTATATTATTTAAGTCTTAAATTCACCCAATCTCAGACTTATTCGCACCAAACTATTTTTAAATTCCTTAGGTTACTCAGTGAGGTTATGTAGCCGGTAGAATTCTTCTTGATCATATTTCAACGTATTGGCCATACACTATTAAATGTCGAGAAGCGTAAATTTAATACATATTCAATTTTAATTAAAAATTCAATTTGAATATCAATTTGTATGTATGGAATGTTGCATGTGACGTAATCTTTTTGTAAAGATAAACGATTTCTATTGGCTGACTAAGATGAAATAGTAAAATAGTAGAGTTGGGTTGAGTAACTGGTGTTTAACTTCCCATTCAAAATATTTCATTTATATCGAGACGTCGCCAGCTATAGGCTAAAGTGCAGAAATTTTGCCTGTGCGTTGCGCTGATGGCATTATACAGCAGGGTTCTTTGTCGCGCCACGCCTGCCATGACATGGGACCACGTTTATTTTAAGTTCCCATCCGAAAGAATCGTGACTTTCATTTCGTAATGCCAAGTGCTTGGTGAAAGAACAGTCACTACCCACTTTCAAGTCTTGGGTCAGACCCAGCCGGGGTTCGAACCAGTAAAATAGTAGAGTATCATTACAAAATAAACAGAACATATTTAAATGATGATGAAATAAAACACATTTCAGGATATAGTTTTAAATAAATCAATTTAATCATGATTGAATTCAAATGATAACGAAATTAAACATAATGATTTATTTCCTTTGATAAAAATATGCAATACATCTACAGTCATGAAAAAATCAATTTAGGAAAAATAAAAAAACAAACATTTTGCCGATTAGAACAAAAAATTGACGATAAATATTGTACAAATTGAAATATGTGGAAATTTTTATAAAACTTTTTGACGACATCACGCCATTCAATTTTAAACAAATTCAGATAATGATAAAAATAAGCATAAAGAATAAAATTTTTAATCAATCTTCACAAAATGAAACATGATGTACCAATCACATTATATTTTATATTTTGTCATAATTAAGTGATTTATAGTAAATTTTGAACATTTCTTACCACAAAAAAATCACACACATTTTATTTGTTGATATTAGTTTGAAATTCATATTCAATGTTGAAGAAAAACTAATCACAATGAAATAAAACAACTTTGTCGTTATCAGTCTTAAAAAATTTAAAATGATGAAGAAATTCAAACATAATATTTTGGCATTTAAATAAAGAAATTTATATTCAATCTTTGAAAAAAATAATCGTGATGAAATCAAACATTTATATATATATATATATATATATATATATATATATATATATATATATATATATATATATATATTATTGAGATTAAAATTAAATTACTATTCAATCATAAACAAAATAAAAAATGAAAATAAAACAAAATTCATGTTTCAAAAAAACAACAATTTATATTCAATTTGAACCAAATTCTAAAACAAATGAAATAAAAATTACTAATTTTGTCGAAACTGATAAGAGATTCCAATTTAAATTTTGAACCTTTTCAAATCACGATTTAATATAAACCAGGTACCAGTTTCACAATCATTCACTCAACTAAATATTTCCATTTTTCTCTCATCAATATTTTAAAAATTCTATGTGTTTCATTTTGTTCAACAAACCTACACCCAACAATTTAAATATTACATTAGATATTCAATTTTAACTTTGTAATGTCTTAGAAATTGGCATTGAAATATTCCCGAATTTGAGCCAGTTTTTAAACTTTTAACTTTATGTTTAGAACTATGATTTAGACATGGGCTATTATATTTGCGTTTGGTTCGACTATCACATTTTTAAGACAAGACTTTCGGGTATGGCTACAGATTCAAATTTTAGAACACTTTGTGCTCCTGTAATTTGTTCTGTGTAACAGGTAAGCATCATAAAGAACAATTACTCACACACGAGTTGTAAATACACGAATCAACGTAAACGGTTTGATAAGGTTTAAATCTGATAATTTTCAGTTACATTCACAATCGCTGAAATTTCCGAAAATTTAGTTCTTTATTCTTTTTAATAATGAAAGAATATCGACTGGAGTAACAGCAGATGTAACGATCTGCAGTTAAAGTGGACAATTTTGTGCTAAGGAGAAGATGAAAAAAGTCATTTCCAAAAATAATACTTTTCGAATTTTACTGCTATTACAGAAACACCTCAGGAGACACTACATGATTCTTCATAGCAGAAAACTTAACTGTGATATAGTTTGTGAAAGTTTTCATCTTGAATGATATTTTATGTACAATTGTAGAAAAATAACTGTCATTCCTGAAAAAAAAATTTTTATAAGTAAATACCTTAGGTATCATTTGATGCAAAAATTAAAACTGATTTCTAGCATGCAATGTATTGTACAAATAGCTACATGGATTCTACAAATTTTAAAAAAAAACTCAAATCTATTAACTGATCAATCAACTATAAGTATGTGGATATACTTGAAACTTTGAAAAACGATATGATGTTGTGAATATTTAAATATTTTGTCTGCATAACATCATTAAACATTCCAAAAAATGTTACACGAACTAATGTGTTTTTGTGAGATGCATATCTGTACAATCTTGTCTGAATGTCAGAGATTAGGTGTTGTTATAAGCTTATACACATTTTATCGGCAGAGAAACAGACAAACAACAAAAAACTGTTAATGAGATGATTATCATATTCAGTTACGGTTTAGGCTACTTATAGAAAAAATTAAATGAGATAATTCTCTGATCAACTTGTTTAACCAGCAAACAATTTAAGCTTTGCACCTTAAGCAGTAGTGTAGATGTTATAAATCAACAAGTTTTTCTTCTTTCCCGACTAAGTTTAACTCTGGGCAGTATTTTCTGCGCAAAATGCCTGTAATGAAAAAGAAAAATTTGTTACTAAAACAATACTATGAACTTAACATCATAACCAGAAAACTACAAAATTAAAGTTTATAGTAAAGGCATGCAAACACAAGTAAATGCCATATATATTTATAGCGTTTTTTTTTTTTTTTTTTTTTATTGATGTCCTTACTCATCTTTATTCAACCTGGTTTTAGACAAGTAAATTTAATAAAGCTATATTTAATTGGACAACGTATCAACATTCAATCATGTGTATGCTTAACAAAAAATCATCATATAATTTTATTTTGAGGATATTTTCATTTTTTAAAAAATAACAAATGTTACTAAGCATCAAGAACAACAGGTTTTAGGTAAGAATATTATTTAAATGATTTCGACCTATATAAACAGACGAAAGCAATCAGGACGCATCAAACGCCATTGAGCTTTAAGATCATATATATATATATATATATATATATATATATATATATATATTTTTTTTTTTTTTTTTTTCTCAGTAGGAATAACAACAATTACGTGCATTTGTAGAAACTAAATTCTATTGACGTATCCATTATGTCATGATTGTAACAAACATTCGTTTTCAAGGGTCAGTTCCCAAACTACAGAAACCAGGTGAGTTAAGAGCTAAGACGGTTTTGTATTTGAATTTCTTTTGTCATGAATACCTACCCCAAAACCGAGTGACAATATGACATTTACGTAAACAACGTTTTTATCTTTGCAGACCTGACATATCTAAATCAAAGTTATTTCGTAATGCCGAGTGCTTGGCAAAAGAACAGTCAATACCCCCTTGGGTCAGACTCGGCCGGGGTTCGAACCAGTAAAATAGTAGAGTATCTTTAAAAAATAAACAGAACATATTTAAATGATGATGAAATAAACATATTTCAGGATATAGTTTTAAATAAATCAATTTAATCATGATTAAATCATCCTTACTCATCTTTATTCAACCTGGTTTTAGACAAGTAAATTTAATAAAGCTATATTTAATTGGACAACGTATCAACATTCAATCATGTGTATGCTTAACAAAAAATTATCATATAATTTTATTTTGAGGATATTTTCATTTTTAAAAAATAACAAATGTTACTAAGCATCAAGAACACCAGGTTTTAGGTAAGAATATTATTTAAATGATTTCGACCTATATAAACAGACGAAAGCAATCAGGTCGCATCAAACGCCATTGAGCTTTAAGATCATATATATATATTTTTTTTTTTTCTCAGTAGGAATAACAACAATTACGTGCATTTGTAGAAACTAAATTCTATTGACGTATCCATTATGTCATGATTGTAACAAACATTCGTTTTCAAGGGTCAGTTCTCAAACTACAGAAACCAGGTGAGTTAAGAGCTAAGACGGTTTAGTATTTGAATTTCTTTTGTCATGAAACCTACCCCAAAACTGAGCAACAATATGACATTCGCGTAAACAACGCTTTTTCCTTTGTAGACCTGACATATCTAAATCAAAGTTATTTCATACATTTTTCACAATAAACGTCGAAAAAATCTGACTAAAATAACTTCTTTTGCAATATTTAGTTGTAGCAAGAGCATGAAAGAATGGTATACTATGGAAGAATAACTGTCCAAAAGTAACATATTTTTGCTGTTTATGTTCAAAAGAGTAGTCTAGGCAGTGATTTTGTGTATTACAAAAAGGCTTCAACTACAAAAAATATCTTTAGCCAAGAAATTTGTATCTCTTTGTCCGTTTAAAACGTTTCTCCTAGTTACAAGGCATATTGACATCTCTAATCCTTTGTTTTTAATTGAATACAGTAAAATCTAGAGAATTTAATGACCGAATAATGCGTTTCTCACTTGTTTTTAAAATACCGCCGATTTTTGTTTTAGGAATGTTTTTACATTATTGTTTTTACTACTCTTTAAAATATCTCGCGGTTGTAACAATGTCCACGCATATTTTTAACATCTCTGAAGATTTCATGATTTGCATTACAGTATGTTCTTTTTTTTCAAAGATTCAATACGATTAAATATTTTGCAATGCTTACGTAGCTCGTTTTTTCACACATTGCATACCTATCTTGCATTTCAGAAGAATATCTTTGCAATCTTCAAAAGGGAATAAGTTTTTATACTTACATCAAAAGCCTTCAAATCTGTTGGTAAAATTGTAAAATAGACTTCCTTCATCACAGATAATTTGGTCTTCTTGTCAAACTCTTTTACAGCGTTATACATGATTCTTGCAGACTTCTGGTGTGGATATTCTAGTATGCCAGTTCCCATTGGTGGAAAAGCAATTGTTGACTTTCCACAATTTGACGCCATGTCTAAGGAGTCGTATATAAGCTTGGAAAGTGCCTACGTTAAATCATATGCAAATATAAAAATAAGATAAATTTTAAGGTCTTTGACACACTAAATATTTTAATATATTTAAAACCAATACACAAAAACACATAAAACTTAAAATTAAGAATCTGCATATTGTTTTATGCAACAGACTAAAATATAGACAATGGTTATCTATACGTTTATAGTTAATTGGTAGTGATCTCAAAATGTGGCTATTCACCTTTTTGTAATAATTTTATGTTCGTGTTTCTTTTTTATCGACTAGAAGCTATTTTTGACAAAGTGACAAGACATACTGTTGGCAATAACTGTAAAGCTAAAGGAGTATTTGACATTAAGTTGTTCAGTATAATTATATCGTGTATTATTCTTAATATTTTATATTTACATTTTCAATGTGTTTTCTTTATATAACTGTGTTTGAGACCAATGGTAATTATACCAGCTATAATTACCAATGATATCGGCTATAATTACCATTGATCAGCTGATCGGCGTATGAACACATTGTTACATACGGACCTACATTATCTAAGGTAAACAAACATGGCCGCTATCCATAACAACATAAGACTTTTACACCGTCTGCAGTTGATCCATGCGCGGTTGCTGCTAGGGCCCAAAGCTATTTTTATCGTAATTTTATATTAAAATTAACAGAGAACATTTGCAGATAAAATATAACAATAAAATAATTTGTTGAAAAAAGAATTATTAAATTAATGATGTTATCTTGACTTCACTGTTATCTGTTCCTATTTCTCACGCACTATTTTGTTTGGATGTTACAGTGACTGGACATACTTGTCGTAATCGGTAAGTAAATAGGACCTTTTTTTAAGGATTAAAAATATCAAAATATTTTTTTAAAAATCGGGAAATGTAAATATAACCATTAAACTGTTTAAAAATGAGGCTTCTAGTCGATATAATTTCCAATGCCGTGCAATGCAAACTGAATAACGCGCGCTAGTAGTTGCTATTAACTTTTTAAAAAGAATTTAATTATATAGTGCAAGTTACAGCATAAACACGTTTCGGATTTTCGGTAAAAAAAATTATAATGATTATACTAGCGATATCGCGGCTTTTTTATTTTCCAAATCATATTATCAGGCATAGATGTATGGTATATTTCGATAAGTGTAATTTTCATAGCAATAAAAGTTAAAAAAGTAAAACATAAACTGCATTACATTGAATTTCATTTTAAAAGTATAGATAAAATTAATTCTGTCCCATATTTACAATACCAAAACGAAGTGTTATTTTTTATAAAATCAACTTATGAAATGGCAGAATAAAAATTTATAAACCCGAAATGTTCTTTATACGTTGTATCCATTCGATTACCACCTAAGTTTGTATTTAATCATTCTTATTCTTTCAGAGGCCATGGTGAAGGAGTAATCAAAAGCTTAGCTAAATGTGTTCCTTTTCAAAAGTACTACAATCACATCACTGATAAAGCCTGCCCAACGTCAGTGTGTTCTTAGTTATTGTTGAGAAGTATAAAGTCGCTGTATCCAAACTTATACCGGATATATTTGACGTCCTATATTTCTATTGTCAAATTCTCAAATTTGATTTTGACAGGAGGTGCTTACCCTTCCGGAGCACCTAGCCTCACTTCCTTGATGGAAGGTCAGGTATATTACTAAATTTGCCAGCTTTCAAAGTTTTTACTTTGTTTTTGGGATTGTGATTTGGACAAGGATTGATATGTTTGTTTTTAATTTGTATCCGACGAGTATAGCTAACTAGACATGGTGTGCTTACCCTTTCAGAGTACCCGTCCTTTTTTCCTTAAAAGAATTTCACGTATGTAACTGAATTGGTCAGCTTTAAAAGTTTTTATTTTGTATTTTGATATTGTGATTTAGACATTGACTTGCATGGTTATGTTTCATTTATTTATTTATTTATTTATTTATTATTTATTACAAGCTATTTTAAAGTACTAATGTTTTAGCTCAATTTTATTTATTTCTTCTTAACTTGCAGTTAACAAAAATAGTGAAAAACATTTTCGAGAATCAGTTTTAGATTTACACATTGAAAGATTTTTCTGACTTATTTCTCTACCTTTTCAGCATATTTAGGATCAGTTTTATAAAATGGTAAATATCCAAAATAAATCTGTGAGCAAGATAAACCTCCGGGATTTACAACTGCCAACTCGTTTGCCTGAATGCCTTTTGGATATTTTGTTCGACAGTCATTTTCCATGTCATCACCACCTTGGCGCCGTATCGCCTTTAACAGAGCACCCCACACGAATTCCAGATTTTTCGGTGCGTTACAAACCATAACATCTACCTGCACAAAATAACAAAAACAACTTTAATTAGGGTTCAGCAGAAGTATAAATACAGTATTTGTTATATTTATGCATGAACATGTTTCTTTAAATGCATGTATATATTACTTAATATCAGAAAACTTTTCTTTTTTAAAATTGTTTGAAATTATATAAAAAAATTCATTGATATTAAAGGTCCTCTGCTGCAAGGCTTTGTCGATAGGGCTCAGCACAATTTAAACAAGTCAAAAGGATAGAGAACATCGTTTTAAACGAATAAAAATAAGAAAATTTACAGCAGCTAAGTTCTTCTAAGTTTAATTACTCATAATCTGCGTTCATCAACCTTGATACTTCAAATTTTAAGGTCACAAACTATCTAACAAAAATACCCAATTATTGTGTCATAAGTGTCATATATGCACATTCTGGAAAGTCATTCCTAATTAGCGACACTAAGGACCGAAAACGTTTATGTATACAAGAAACGTGAGCCAAATAGTTCAAAATAATTGATTCCAAAGTTCCTAAATTATATGTATTAAAATTCAACTAAGGAATGTTTTGCATGAAAAAAAATCTTTGGTTTAAACAACTTTTAAAAATTATTAATCTATGGTCGGATCCTCGGTAGCCTTAAAAAGGAATGTATAACATAAAAAAATTATGTCATGGTGATGTTAATATCTTCTACATTGTGCAATTGGCATATACCTCATTATACAAATTATGCTAAAGAATTTGCTTTGGTCCGGGTAACTTCACTCCTTTGCTTTTAGAAAATGCCTCAAGTAGCTTGTTTTGATGATATTTATTATACATGTGTGGATATTGGGCACATAAAAAGAAATGTTCAGAAAAAATCTAATCCGTCAATAAAAAATAATAAGTTCCAATGAGTATTCAACTCATATAAACAAAATTTGAACTACATTTTTTATATACAAAGAATGTTTAAATTTGCTTTTTAACAAGTGCAAATAATCCATATGTCTTCTACACTTAGGTATATGATCTATTATTAGACACAACTATATAAAAACCTAATCATATAAACGGAGTTTTACAAAAAAAAGACAATTAAACCCATCCAAGCACTTTTTAAACGAATTAGTTTTATCTCAGACTACTTACCTTCTTTTCAAGCAATGAAATTGGTTCTATAATAACATTTATATGTCGTTTAGGTGTTATATAGAAAAACGCTGAAATAATAAAAAAAAAACCCCAAAATATTACTGCAATTAAAACAGAATGAAAGTGTAAACATATGTTAAGTAATCAGCAAAAATTGGCGTTTTTTATTGTTGTAATCTGTAGTGGCCTGTCTTTGCGATTGAAGGTGATATAAGCATATTTTTAAAATTAGTGTTTTTCATTACATATTTTCAAGTTACAAATGACCGCGACCTACCGAAAGTCTTAAAAATCATCAAAATATGAAGGTTAACCCTTACTGTTTGACAGATGGCTTTAAAGGGAAAAAAGTCCGCAAGAATGTTTGCTTTTGTGTAAACATAGATATGATCTTAATCTTATGTCAAATTCCAAGGCCACTAGATACACAATAGAGATGTTTTCTTAATGTTTAATTTATTTTAAAAATAATACTAACATAAATTTTAAGTTCATCAAACCATTTATGTTTAAAATTTGGCTTTAAAATAAAATTTATGACATCGAAATTATAAAACCTAACAAATTGCTAATTCATTACATATGAAAAATATAAATCAGGGCATCTTTAAAATTTCATGAATTAATTTTTGTGGAGAAATTATTTATTTATGATCCTAAAATTTTAAATATAAATGCAAAACTTCAATAAAATAATATAGATATATTATTGTTTGTAATGAAACCACTTTAGGATTAAGGATATTTCATAATATTTTCTTATATATTACCAGGAAAAAATATACAGCAGGCTCCTCTAAATGCACCACATAAACATAATCATTAATTCTAACAAAAACTTTCCAAGATTTCAATATCTAGTACTTATTCAGATTTTTTTTATTAAACACCATAAAGACAGCAAATTAAATATATTGAAGACAACATTAAAATTTTGGGTTCTTTTAACACATTTATTGTTTTTTACAAAGTAACTATCTAACAAACATTTCAGTGCTTGCTGATTATGAAGCAGAACTTATACAGAAACTTGGAGAAAAAACTGTCGTCAAATGATGCAACGTCACATACAGATATATAGATGACGTTCAATTTCTTATTAAACCCTTAATTTTGGAGATTATGTGAGCTTGAAATGAAAGGTACGCTTTACAGAATCTATTTGACAAACATGAGTACTTCAGTTTTAATGACTCTTTGCGGGAGAAGCTAGCTAGAAAGGAGGTACTCACCATTTATCACTTCCCTGGGGGAAGTTTATGTTCAAACTGTAGCCAATGTTTTTCAAAAGGGATAGTAATTTGATATGGATCGGTATTTTTCATTTGAAAGACAAAAAATTACTCTATTTTTCCGGGAACGGATTAAAAGTAATAGATATATGAAACGAAATTTAAAAATAATAAAGATTGCTTTATTACTTAAACTAGATATTAGTATTAAAACAGATATATTTTTTCAATTAGAAATCTGCGTCTGATTAAGATTATTATCCTGTAGGAAAAAAGAAAAGAGGAATAACTTAACATTGCTGTCTATACGAAATATCTTAAATATTTTAAATCCAATAAAAAAGAGAAATGTAAAGAAACTAAATTTTTACAAAAGCTTTAAGTAAAGGCAAGATCGAAACCGATGAGAATTTATACTATGAACACACATATATTCACACAATGTGATAAAACTGTAAGAAATAGTCAATTATCTGTGGTGATGGTAATCTTAAATAACTTCCATAAAAAAACTGAAAATACTGTAACTCTAAATAACCATTAACGGAAACAAACTTCCTTCTTATAGTTTCTTCCAAGTATGATTTAATTCTTAGCAAATATAAGATTAACATCCAAGATCTTGGAAGAGAAAAGATAATTATTATTAATGTATGAATAACATAATTCGTGGAAAATGATTGAATCATAAAAGGAAAATAATATGAAACATGTTTATCATAATTGTTAAATGTAATTAGATAATGAGCTGGAATTACATCTACTTTGGACAAAAGTAGTTATTGTATAAAGGGCCATAAGTTCTTGATCAAATAAATGAGCCAGAACAAGTAATAAATATGTGTTACGTTTATTACTGTAGCCGCGTTCTATTGAATTATAAACTTTAATTACAACTTTCATAATTTTTCTAGAAACATATGAATTTCTTATATTCAGCATAATAAGGAATTATCACAATAGCCTTAGTATAGGAATTTTGATTGGTGTGGTTGTATACTTGAACATGCTCTGCTTTATTAAGTAACACTGAAATCGTTCGACATTGGTGTTAAACTCGAGCTTTTTAATATCTATGTAACATATAAAAAGAGTTTAATGTGTTCTAGATTATTCCAATGTTACATTGAAATAATACACTAAGTACTCAAAATAAACACCGACATTATTATGTTTAACATGTCACTGCTCACATTTGTTGGAAGCCCTAAGTATCCTTAGGGTAAATGTTTAACAAAAATACCTGTGTTAATTTTAAAGTGCCATATGTGCACATTTCGGAAATAAATACCTCATCAGTGACACTAGGGGCCGAAAGTATTGGTAGAGAAAAAATAATAATTAATGAATCCAATTTCCAAAAATCATATGAATCCAAATCCAGCTAAGGAATCCTTTGCATGATGGTTTAATCCTTGCTTTTAAATGCGTTCCAAAACGGTTTAAGACGGTTGAAATGTTGCTACAAGGTATTTGATATCACAGTTACTTTCAGACATAATACATCTGGAAGTAACTGCCCTAATACGTACTATAAAATATGTTATTTTATGTCACAGGAAATGTTCAAAAACATTAATACTTACTAGTTGTCAACTTTCGTCTTTGATTTTCAAATGCCTGAAAAGAGACACTGATATGGACTTCAATCACATTACACATTTTACAAATTTCAAAGACGTTTCTTCACTTTGGTTTTTAGTTTTGCAAGTAGTCTTAAAAGCAACCTGATCAATCATGTGCATTATAATACCTTTCATTTTGTAATTTTAACCAAACTAATTAATCAAAGTTTGCATTCGACATCACCCAATGTTACTAAAGGATACTACACTTTTGTACAGTTAAAAATATATACCTTCAATTCTCTTTACAACGAGAATATCCGTGATTATCGAATTTGCGGTTGTAAAGAATATGCTGTAGTTACGAATTTAGAATGTGTTGGAGTAATGTCTCTTGTTCACAAGTCAGATGGGTAGTTTGTTGCATTCAGGGTATAATGCATTGCATTTAATTATTTTCTTATATTTTTAAATATCTGCATCAGTGTTTTAAAAATAAATTATAAAAATACATTACGTTTTGTTGAAATGTTCAATAAATAATTGGATATGTTCTGATATTTTGTAAATACATGTAATAAGTCCCCGATTTTCAAATTTTGTCTTATCGGTACAAACAAAATCTCAGAAATTTTACCCTGTCCCGACTTTACAAAAAACCCCGTCATTTTCAAATAAAATCGTGCATTCGTATTCATATAACACGGTAAATATTCTTTGTAAAATATTGTTTGTACATTAAATTTTTTATGGAAATACTTTTCGAATACTAAAGACACCCATTTCTGCAAAATTAAGAACAATAAGAGACTTCTTTTTTAACTATTCACAATTTTATAATTGTACTTCCGGTTCGTAATATGTCGTGTAAACAACAACAGGACTTCTTTTTTCTGATACAATAAGATTTATAAAACAATAATCGACAAATATTTGTTCAGAATAAGTTATTAGATATCATATATATGTCATATAGTGTTCGTTTACGTAGTTCAGGAATTTAACAACTTGTCTGTTATGGATTAAATTAGATCTTAATACAAAGACCCGATCGCGTGGTTAATATAAGATATGTGAAAAAATCTTTAATTACCATCAGATCAAGTTAATTAGCAGTTATATAGTTCATTAAGTTAATAAATAGCCAAGCTTGTACAGTTGTACTGAGGACGTAGATTATCGACAGTCAAGGTCGCCTGTATAAACAGTCAGTCATAGATTGTGGAGTGATGCCTGAAGACAATTGTGCGATCTTACAGCCGGTTTGTAGTGCAGTTATATCGAACAGAAAAGTGTTAATTTTGTATATTCGTTCCTGACATTTCATTACCGGAGTTGGTAACCAAATATGCCGTTGTAAAGTATAATTAAAACATAACAACGGGTTTGTTTCCAACAATTTTTGCCGTTAACTGAATATGCTATTATAAAGAGTGTCGTTGTAAAAAGAGTTCACTGTATAACGTGATTTTAAAATATCCAAGTAAAAAAATAGAACCTAGCAAGATTAGCAGAGTAGTAATGGTGACTATTTTTCTGTATTGTAACAAAACTTACGTCAAATGTTGTTTGATCTTTATGAAATATCACAAACGATACATCCAGACATTTTATCGCTTCCGCATCGAAATCTAAAACTCCTTTAAACATCATCTCTGCTACAGATTCGATAGGATATTTAAGCGCTCCTGCTCCTAAGGCGGGAAATGTCACAGATGTCAAACCCCTCTTTGACTCTGACGCCTTTTTTAAACAATTGTAGACAAATTCGCTTAATACCTAAAATGAAGGTTTTTTCATAAGTCCACAGTATATGTAAAAATATTCGCTGGTATATATTTTTTACGTATTTATGGTAGTAATCGCGTTTTAGTGATATTCACTATCGAGATTTTGGTATTAAGAGCATATTCGTTGTTACAAACTTTTTCCGTTTTGTAATTTTCTTTAACCTTTTTGTGTGACATTGTCATGGGAAGCACGTATTACATATATGTACATAGGTGCTTTAAAAGTTTGGTAAGTGCTGTTGGGAAACAATTTACAAATAAAATAATCATCCGCGATGCATTTTCATTCTTTGATTTATTTTACTTTGTGGTTGCACATTTAAAGGACCATTGTTATGTTCCAGTATTTTTTCATTATTTCAGTATCGACATTTAGCTTTTCTTTACATCTCAAGTCGGCAATTAAATGTATTTTTACGGTCGTTTATTTTCGATTATCAGCTAAGCACAAAAAGTTCTATTATTCTATCAGCTTGAATTCAATTAATCAGAAAACTTTGTTCTTATTATTTGAATTTGGATGTGACTTTAAAACTTCATTGGGGATCATTTTTTGCATTTCAAAAATAAAATTATGTATAATAAAACGGGAATAATGCATGAATTATGTTTTGTTCAACTTTTTTTTTTTTTTTTTTTTTTTTTTTTTTTTTTTTTTTTTTTTTTTTTTTGAGCAGCTTTCAATACTGTCCGACGACCGTGAGCTTCACCAATCAACCGAATATAGCTTCTTTAAGTCTATTGTTATACCTTTTAAAAAACCTTTTACGTGAATACATTTTAATTAACAAGAGCCTGATTATTATCGAGAGTTACCGGTAGATAGGTGTACACTCGTGAAAAACAACACTGTAGCCTCGAATAGTAATCTCAAATAACGAAAAAAATCAGCTTTGTACATGTAAGACAGTGTTTTTGTCATTATAACTTACATTAAAGGAAAAATTAAAAAACGGCTGGAAAAAATCATTTGCTACTTCCTGGCAGAAGGCAAGCGTGCATGATCTATAATTCGAATACAGGAAAAAACCATAACTAAGTAGGCAGTACTTTTCACCGTTAGAAAATGTACCATCTATCAATCTTTTTCAGCCTTCTTAATTTTAGAAATTATTTAAAACTAAGGGTTTTTCCCTCATAAAAAGCAATTCTTAGCTGGATTTGGATTCAAACATTTTGGAATTTAAGATTCATTATTTTTTTAACCGTTGGTTAATGCTTTTTATCTACTGAACTTTTCGGCACCAAGTGTCAATGATGAGGAATGATTTTCCGAAATGTTGGTATATGGCACAACCAAATTTTAACAAGTTGTTACATATTTACTACTCTTTGGCGGGTAAAGCTGCCGATGGAGTAAAACTCCCCATAGGTATATATAACTCAGTAGGCTGTACTTTGTGCTGTCAAAAAATGTTCCATGTAGCAAAATTTCCCTGCGTCTTAATTTTTGAAATTTGTTTGTTCTCCCACACAAAACATTTCTTAGCTGGATTTGGAACCATATATTTTTGGAACTCAAGATTCATTAATTTTTTTAACTGTTCGGCGAATATTTTTTATCTATCAAACTTTTCGGCCTCTAGTATTTGGCTTATGTTTTTTATCTATCTAACTATTCGGATCCTAATGACAATGATAAGGAATGATTTTCCGAAATGTGCACAATGGCACATCAAAATTTAACAGGTTGTTATTTATAGATCCAAAGCAAATTATTATTTTTAAGATTGATTGATAAGTGACTGCCGAAAATTTTAAAAAATAATATTAAGCGAATATATCTACTTTTAGAGATGTTACAAATTTCTGACTTCTATTTTTGTAATTAACATTAATTGCCCGAAACAGACTAAAAACAAGAAATGAAATCATTAGAGGCTGCTTATATGATGTAGACAACGAAACAAAAATATGTTCTGTAATTGAAGATAAACTAAAATCACATTCGAAATACATATTTATCGTCATATTGCTCTTTAACTATAGTCTTTTTCGTATTGAATCCGGATATAAGTTAAAAAACAACTGACTTTTAGCCAAACATTCTAAATTAATACAACCTATAATTTGAGATAATGTAATTGTTTAATAACCGTTGTTTTAAGGCAATGATGTGCAGTGTCAATTGAATTGGTGTATAAAACATATTAAAGGATTATCATATTGAGATTCAATATTTACTTACTGTTTTTGCATACTGATATTGGCCTTCATTCCAGTTACGTAAGATACCCAGATAAATACATTTACAGTCTAAACTCCCGCCATTA
This sequence comes from Tegillarca granosa, assembly GCA_029721355.1. Lineage (NCBI taxonomy): Eukaryota > Metazoa > Mollusca > Bivalvia > Arcoida > Arcidae > Tegillarca > Tegillarca granosa. The sequence goes on from CM056605.1 coordinate 23,998,410, forward strand.
ATCTTTGCTATATCGCCAGAGGCGATACCTGTAGGATATTTTTGGTCGCATTCAAGTTGCAAATCATCTCCACCATTTTGTAATAAATTCCTTCCGACGCTCGAAATACCCAGTTTAAGATCTGAATTGGTACTGCACACAAGCACATCTGCCTGTAAATTGAAAGACACGTATTGAAAGATATTGATAATGAACATGAAAAAATTATAGACATTTTGAATTCAAAGATACATTGATTAAGCTGCTTAAGACAGAAAAAAGTATGATAAAGTGAACCATATGTGATTGATGCATTTATGGTAGTCTCTGAAATGCATCCAATAAAAATTACATTATTTACCAGATTTGGCGCCTAAGAGGTCTCAAACTACCACCAAAATTACGTCAGGGAAACTAGTATTTTCCTTTCATATAGATGACCGATAGTTGAAAGGATTTTCAATTGTGATGATAGGGTTTCAAGGAAATTACGTCTTTGGTAGAACACAAGAAAAGCCTTAATATATGCAGGGTTTTACAGATATGTTTGAAAATCAGTTCATTTGTGGTTAAGATATGGTGTTCAATTATATTTAAGAATTACTGGAAAAGTATTTGATAGGAGCCTTCTCCTGGCAATCGGTCGTATCGTTCTGTCTGTCACCCCCGTCAACATCAAAACATTTAATCAAGATTCGGTGACCAAAAACAACGCTGAATATGTTTTATATTCATCATCTTAAAAAGTTCACCAGTGGTTATATTTGATCTTAAATTGTAGTTATTGTTTTGTTTTTCTAGGGAAATATTTGAGCATATTTTGATTATGGTAGTTATACGTAATCATAAATTCCTTTTTCCATTATAATTAAGCGCTTTTTAAAAATTCTACCTAAAGTTTCTGAAACATTTATTGATTTTCAAAGAAGTACGAGATAATGCTGCTTACCTTTTGTTTTCCGAGCTCGCCTAATACAATATTTATAGTTGTACCATGTCGACAAGTCATTTTAGAGTCACCTAAACAGATACATAATTAAATTAGTAATTAAAACCATCTCGATGTTTTCTATTAACTACTATATTTTTCAAAATTTGAACATCATGTTGAAGTACCAAGTATTTAAACCGCTGAAAAAAATTAATCAGAATTAAAACAAACGAAATTTACAACCTGCGGGTAAGACGAATTAAAAGTAAACGTAAACTTGTTAACAAAAAATCAATTAAAAATAAAATTATCAAGGAACAGAGCTGAAAACTGAATGATATATAAAAAAGAAACCCTTTAAAATGTTAAAATTAAATCTTACTTTAAATCAATATATTTTTATCAAAATTCCAAGAAACGTTATGTAAAGTTTTTGCAAGGATTAACATAAAATCACTTGAATATATTCAAACAAGTTTCAAAAAATTATAATGTGAAATAAATGACGGTTTATGTAAATTCGTGCTACAAAATTTGCTAAACTTTTTTTTCGATTCAAACACTTTCTCGTGTTCAAATTTCAGTCACTAAAAAGAGTAAAGATCAAATTAGTCTTCTTGTAATAACATTTTTAGAGTATATTTTTGTTTATTTGCACATCAACTAAGAATAAAAAGAACTTGTGTTTTTATTTCCTATATATAACCATTATTAAGCTCGCAAAACACTTCGTCATTTCTGCAAGGATTTGTCTAAAATTGATAAAAATGAGCAAGTTTATAAGTATGAAGTCACTCTATCCAGACATACACTGGATATATATGACTTACCATAGTTCTTTGTTCCTTTAACTCCAAAAATTGACTTTGTATGTGACGGGTGTAGCTAGATAGACAGGTGGTGCTTACCTTCCGGAGTACCGGCCTCACTTCCTTGATGGAAGTTGACGTGAATAATTAAACCTGCAAGTTTTCAAAGTGTTTACTTTTTTTTGGGAGGGGGTTGTGATTTGGACTTGGACTGGCATGTTTGTGTTTTATATTTAAAAAATTTGAAGCTTTCTGGTTTCAGGTTTTTATTGTTCGTACCAAGCCTTTTTAATAGGATAGTCTATTCTAATGTAAGGATTACTTTGAATCCTAATATAAACTGCTGATAGTGCTGATGACTCTGGCTTTATCCAATTCATTTCGTATTAATTTGCTAAATATAATGTATGTGAAGTTTAACCTCTAACAAATTCTTTCTAAAATTGTATTTTTCCTGCTTTTTAATCTATCAAATACCCTTAAATGCATAATTTAAAGCAAGTTTTAAAATACAATAATTGGTTACAGATCTCATTGTTAGTAGCTAGAAAGTCAGTTCATCGAACATTGTGTACATATGGTTGTGTTTAAATGTATAAATAGTTACCTTGGACAATTTCGTCATAAGTTCGTTCATCTTCCAACGGGTTAATGTGTTCATACGTATTTTGTTCCTCTGTGTTTTCTTGTATCTTATTAACGATATCTTGACTATTTGCTTCTTGGCTTAGTTTATCCGTTGATTTTTGATAAGCAAAAACCGTGTCTGTTGTCCGGTTTTGGAGAATGGAGAAAATTTCTTGTTTTGAATTAACAACATCTTCCTGTACGCCTCTAATTAATATTTGCCTTTGCCTAAAATCATTTTCAATCACAACATTATTCTTTGATTCCAAATAATGCAACAAGCCCTCTTGTTGTATTCGCTCTATCTGACTAAACGGTAATTGGATATGCTGCGTACAAGTTTTGATAACATTCAAATAACATTCATATACTTTTTTTACTTTCTCGGCAAGCCCAATTATTTCTATCCAAAAGTCATGAGGATTTTCGTGAAATTCGACCAAAATTTCTTTAATTCCCTTTTCTTCATATTGTCGTCTATATTTCTTTATCCTTTTTATATGTTCTTCTGGAACATGAATCTCTTTTTTTGAAATCAACTCGTTGACACTTTTTTCCCACGTTTCAATCGCAGTTTTTCTCCATGTTTTAGCCTTGACATTAACACCTTGACTATAGGGTTTCAATAAACATTCAATAGAAATGTCATTCTTGTTTTTTCCTAATGATAGCTTTGCATTACTGTGCAACAATTTTCTATCAAAGATACTAACTGCTGAATTAGATGACTGAATAAAGCTTGCTAACATTGGGTCGATTTTCTCCAGGTGTATATCAGTGGGTAAGATGATTTGTTTATGCCATTCCTTGTGCCAAACTTTACCAAACCTACATTCATACAATGGAGACACATGAACTTGTTTCTCTGTTATAGAATGCGTCAAATTTGCACATATCGTGTAAACAGCTAAAATAAATAGAATGTAAAAGTTGTAAGGATCGATTCATATAAAATCTTACAAATGTATCAACAATATGAGTTTATAAGATAAAAGTTTCGAAATCGAAAAGCATGCAGTTGGCAACAGTGGACGAATCTTGAAAACATTTCTACAATGTAATAGTAAAAAAAGACAAGAAAGGACAAGTGCAAAATGGAACCCTTAATATATACTCTTATCATAAATTTTGGAATCTTTTATAAAATAAAGCTTTTTGTATTATAAAATCTCGATTTTATAAATTTCGATAAATTTCAAAACATGTTTGAAAAATATTGTTATCATAACAGATTAGGAATGACAAAAGGTCGACCAAATTCAGGAGTTGCAAACCACATCACTTTGAGATTACTTCAATCAGTCAATCAAACTTAGATGCTTCATAATAACAACATTTAAGATTATTTTGTACTTTTATCAAATTATCGTCGACAAATAGATTTTTACCGCATTGGACCGCACCTATTTACACCATTTTGACATAAAATCAAGGCTAACAAGCTTTTCTTAAATTCATCTATTTGATTCGGTTTTCTACATTGTAATATTCATATATATGGTATGGTTTTTTTAAAACACCAATACCAAAATCAAATTTCGTTACAAGTACTCTTTAAATTGTCATTTTCCAGAAAAGGCAAAGTTTTTTAGAATAAAATACTTAATGTTTTTCCATAATAAAAGAAAAAATATATTTCTAAAGAAACAAAAGGAAGCACTAAACTCCAATTTGTAATAAAAATTACATTACCTTCTTCAGTATCGAATTCGATATCCATCATGCCGTAATCCATTTCAGTTATGTGGGACAATTTCCCTAAGTTTTTGTAGTTTCCAAAGTAATTTTTCAGTTCATTAACATCTAGTATCAGCTCGCTACTGCTTACGATTACCGATTTAGGTGTGTTTACCACACAAAAATCTAACTTCTCGTGTTCATTCTTTAAAGCAATACCTAGTGGGCCCAACTCTAAAAAAATAATAATAATAATTTTGTTGATGAGGAGGAGGAGGAGGAGGAGGAGCAAAAGAAGAAGAAGAGGACGAAGAAAAGAGTGAAGAAACAGACGTCGAAGGAAGATACTTCAATTACTAATTAGATAAATTTATTATTTCGATAAATCAAATGTCCATAAAAATTATAATTTTAGTTTTGAAGCTGCATTAAGTTTTTCAAATTTATGGATTTATTTATTTATTTATTTATTATTTATTTATTTTAAATTTTTTTAAGATAACTTCTAATCACGATCCATGAAACAAATTGCATTAATTGTCCGTCATTTAAAATCAAAATGTATTCGCAATGGTTTTTTCTATCCCACAAAAAGTCATAAATGACAAATTTAATAAAATTCTGTGTTAAATTTATCGTATTTTACCGTTTTGTAAGTTGTGTTTGCTTGATCCGGATTTTTTTACGTAGCCATGTTCTAAAATTAGATCCCGCAAATCGACATCTCGGTTGGAAATTACTGCTATTTTTATAGTCATTCGAGCTTTTATCGTTGAACAAATTGTAACATCGTTCATTAAGAACATAATGAATAAGATCAGCACCGTTTTAAATTGTTTCCTAGGAAAACTTAATGCAGCTTTAAATCAGTGACATCAGTGTATTGTAATCAATTTCTTTCATGACTAGGCATCCTCAGGTTACTTCTTAAGCCGACATATACCAAAAAAAATTCAAAACGTTGAAAAAAAACAATTCTTTCTTAATTCCAACATTCATTTGTCCGAACCTAAAGTTTGGAAGACCCTTAAACAGACACTTAAAACATTCAATATCCAGTCTATTGTTTGAAAAAGTTCATAAAACGTATTAAGACACATACTGACATTTTATGAATGAATTGAAAACATTTTTCCTTAAAATGCATGCAATGCTTTATTTATTTCATATTATTTTATTTTTTATTAATTTTTTTTTGTCTTCTTTCTTCATTAATATCTAAATTTTGAATTAAATTTTCTTCATTTGAATGCATCGGATTATTCGGTTTTGTTAGAAAAAATGACATAAAATACAAAATGTCTTTTTTTCAAAACCACAGGAAATAATACTAGATATTAAGGGAAAGTTGGCCATTTTTATCTTGTATTTGGTTGTTAGTTTGTGTTAAATATGTGATTTGATCCAAGTTCTTTCTCCAAGATTTGTCTGCATTTCTAGAACAAATACGACTAGTAAATATTATAAGCAGGGTTTTTGAACATGCAATTATTAATTATAAAGCTTAGATCATCAATATCTACATGCTAGACTTATCATGCAGAAAAAATCAACTAATCCCTTTTTATTACGTTTACAGAAGCAATCTGTAGAACACAAACAGAAACAATGAAAAGAGAAGTGATAGGAATAGAATTTAGGAAATTCAGGTTAATAAGAATAATGTTAAAAACAAAAATTTGATAAACTCAAAGGGGTTACTGAAAAACAGATTCGGAACTCTGGTAGAAATTTCTGGTAAAATCAAGAAATGGTATTTAAAAATATAGCATCAAAAAGGAGAATTTCAATAACGTGTGCAAAATACTGTTATCTATTTCAGGGGAAACAAATGATTACTTTAAAGCAATCACGAAAAACGCTTTGCTTAGGCTAAGCAAGACGCGAATATAAAAAAAATCATTGGAATCTGTAATATGTTTTGATAAAAAGAAAAGTATTGAATGTGTCAAAACTATTAAAAAAAGCATTGCTTAAAAATGTTTCACAAATATGTAATGGCAGACTGCATCGCCAGATTTGTCTGCAATAGAAAGCTAATTCGACCATTTTCGAATGTATATATTACAAAGGACATACCAGAAGCGTTAGAAGAGTTGTTCTGTTTGCAAACATAAAAAGTAAAAAACTTTAACTATCTAAGTTGACTACAATTTATGTTTGAAAAAGAATTGCCAAATTGAATATTTAATGTTAAGAAAATGACTTAAAATTGTAATCAGATTAAATTTTAGTTGTTTCTCATTGTTCTAAAATAGTCTCTTAACTTAAGATAAGGATCAGTATATTGCAGAGGGATCCCGAAAAACCTTAAACCGCCAGAAATCTTGAAAGTTTGTAGCATTAACTATATATTGCAAGTATAAATGAATTCTCAGTTTGAAGTTCTTTTTCAGGTTATTCTGTCATGTAGATAAATAAAAAAAATTAAGCGAATAATCTAAAAATGCTTTACCTATTTTCTTGAAAAATTCCACAATGACTAGTCCATTTTCACCAGGTATAACTTTGAAAAAATCTTCTGAAATTGACATTTTCTTTTCCAGATATTCAGACATCTTTGCTTTACTTATACTGTCTGGGACTCCTCTGATGCATACGATGACATCAGGACATATATTACTTGACAAACCCTGTAAAAAGTTGATATTAATTGAGAGAGTGGAGTGGAGTGGAGTAATAGTGTTTAACGCCCCAGTCAAGATTCTTTCACTTTTTTCAAGACGGTCAGTTCTGGAATGGTAGAGGAAACCGGATTGCCCAGAGAAAACCACCGACCTTCGGAAAGCAAACTTACAAACTCTCACATATATTAATTGAGAGAGAGAGAGACATATATTAATTGAGAGAGAGAGAGAGAGAGACATATATTAATTGAGAGAGAGAGAGAGAGAGAGAGAGAGAGAGAGAGAGAGAGACATATATTAATTGAGAGAGAGAGAGAGAGACATATATTAATTGAGAGAGAGAGAGAGACATATATTAATTGAGAGAGAGAGAGAGAGAGAGAGAGAGAGAGAGAGAGAGAGACATATATTAATTGAGAGAGAGAGAGAGAGAGAGAGAGAGACATATATTAATTGAGAGAGAGAGAGAGAGAGAGAGAGAGAGAGAGAGAGAGAGAGATATTAATTGAGAGAGAGAGAGAGACATATATTAATTGAGAGAGAGAGAGAGAGAGAGAGAGAGAGAGAGAGAGAGACATATATTAATTGAGAGAGAGAGAGAGACATATATTAATTGAGAGAGAGAGAGAGAGAGAGAGAGAGAGAGACATATATTAATTGAGAGAGAGAGAGAGAGAGAGAGAGAGAGAGAGAGAGAGAGAGAGAGAGAGAGAGAGATTTAACATTCTGGTGAAGTTTATGATGAGAAGTGAATAATAATGTAACAGTGGGGAGGGAGGCTACTACGTCAAAACTGGTGTCAGATAGGACAACGCCTTTTTTCAAACAAAAAATATTAGTGTTAACGTAGAAAAGTTAATGGCCTCAATCGATAGGTGAATAATTTCTCTTTTTAAAACATTGATATATTGCATGATGTCGCCGCTGATAGTTTGGGAATTCGGATGAATTTATGCGGTGTTAAAGTTATCCGAATTTGCCCTCCATTTTCATATCAAATCCTTGTGCCTCACAAACACTATCATTCAAAAACTTTTAAACAAATCATTCAACAATTGATCGATGTCAGTAATTTTTCTATGGTTCGTCTAATATTTTAATTTGGTAAAGAAATGAGGTGGCACCCCTTCTGACACCAGTTGGCATCGGAGAATTCGAGGTTTTTAAAATTGAAATTATTTGGAATCTACAAACAGCCGCAATATACATATCTACATAAAAATATATATACATACTATATTATCTCCATCCATCAACTGCCCTTCTTCTTGATCTATAATATATATATATATAATATATATATATGTGTGTGTGTGTGTGTGTGTGTGTGTGTGTGTGTGTGTGTGTGTGTTTTAACAAGATTAACTTATAAACATAGTAAATCGAGAAAATCTTCATTCAAAACCTTCCAGATTTTACTTACAAAAGATATCATATATAAAAATATTCTATACAACACGAAAAATATATTATATTGATATAAATATATTATGCAGATTGTTAGTTTTCTTTGTTATATGACATAAGTGCGCTTTCTATAGGTTTTTCCAGTCCCGTCAGGTAACGTGCTGCTGTTTCTTCGATTTGCAATATTTAAAATAATAATGATTATTTAAATTGTTGAACAGAAATAATTTACGTCTCAGGAATTTGTTTCCAGAAAATTTTGAATATGACTTTACTGGGCGTCGCTATTTTGAATTGAATGGTATTGCATATAAATATTTGAAAACAATACCGCAATTTTAATTTTAGATTTATTTTAAAGAGCAGTCTGTATCCCAAGCTCTGAAACAGCGCCAGTCTTCTTCTAGTCCAGTATGTCACGAGTCGGTTTGTTTGCCGCTGTTCGGGGCGGTCTGAAGTGTTAATACAGCAGATTAAAATTGACCACGGAACTGTGCAAGTTGTGATAGGGTTAAATAATGTTGCGGAACTGTTCCGAGTTGTGACTAGATTCTCACATCTCAGAACTCAGTCTAAGGATCAAACCTCATAATACGGTAATAAATGTTGTAATTAATAATAATAATATTAATAATAATAATAATAATAATAATAATAATAATAATAACAATAAAAAGAAAAAAGTATCATGAAATATTATACATATCTACTACAATAAATAAATAAATAAAAAAAAATAATAAATAAATACTTCAAGTTTTGTTGGAGACTGAACACTAGTTTGTCATGAATCGCCAATATACATCATTCCTTTTTATAGCAAGTAACTCGATGTGTTCTTTTCTTAAAAGTTAAGCATATTCTAAGCTTACAACAAATAACAACAGACTACAAGTTATTACCATGTAGAAGGCTGATTGGTTGATCGATTACAATGTAGAAGGTTGATTGGTTAATTGATTAACATGTAAAAGGCTGATTGGATGGTTAAAAACGTATAGTAGGCTGATCGGTCGGTTGAATACCATGTAGAAGGCTGATTCGTTGGTTGAATATTGTTTAAGTCACATCGGTAATTTTTCAACTTTTTGTAACAAAAGTTTTTGGTTTTTTTTTATTTATTTGTAGGATTTATCTAAACAAAATTCCATGTGATATGTAAGTGTTTCTGATCTGCATTAAACTAATTCACACTTGTGACGACCTATAGAATGCACTCGCCCCCAACGTCGCGGACGAACATCGCAGGTTACTCAGTCCATTATGCTGGTTCCCAGCCAACCAGTAAAGGTCTTTGACAAAGGTTTTAGATCGACACGGATGGCATCTACATTGTAGAGACCAATCAAGTTTAAAGTCTAACATATTAACCACTCAACCTTCGCAGTTCCAATATGGAATGGATTATTTATATATTAATTATACGCAAATTTATGTACTGACCTTCCGAAGATATCGGCTGTTTGAACGCATCACATGATTCGTATTCCCCTGCAGCTATATCTATAGATTCGCTTTTACGGATAACTGTCGGGCTTCTTCGTGGTATGTCCGGCGAGGCTTCAACATTGATATAGAGAGTTTTTAGGGAAACTTTTTGTTTTTCTTGAATGGCTTGTATTCTTTCAGGTTTGTTTAAGGCATCTTCTCTTTTTATATCTTCTTCATCGTAAAGAGCTCTAGATTTTGGTGGCAGTATTGGTGGTATGGTTTCTTTTTTATTACCTAGCATTCCATCTAGCGCGGTTTCTTGACTAGCTTTATCCATTTCTGTAACTAGTTCGAGATAATCGTGTTCATCATTGCTCGGCATCTGATGATTTACAGAGTCAACGATCAAAACTGTCTTCATAATCAATCGGACACATAAATGTATCATTAAAACGTCTTTTATATAATATTGACTGGTCAATTTTATCATAGAACCCGGATGCATTTAAATCGTCTTGTCCACTGTATGTAAGTTTGCATTTTATTTCCCTGTTTTCAATAGAAGGTGGTTTAGGGGCGGGGAAAGAGGGCAATGGTTTTCATTGATTTCCTCTTAGATTGACCGAAGATCTATTCCATCGTTCACTTGAACCTCTTTTCCAAAATGCTATTTTTGAAAGAAATGTCGGCTTTCTCTTCTTGTCGGACATTCTGATATGCGTGTTTTATTGCAATTTATTTCAAAGCCCTAAAATTAGAAAGCAGAAATAAGTAAAAGTGCAAAATATGTATACCTAGCAACTGCCAAAGCATCCAAGAACATGGCACAATAAAACAAATACACGAACAAGAAAGAAAGAAAAAAATATATTTGCACCACTGGCGTAACAATGAAAACTTTTGAAGGGACTGGATTAAATAACAAATGTCTAGTTGTGTTGTTATGGTATTGTTATCATCCTATCTATTAAAAATTTAGAGTCTTTTTCATATCATGAAATTCCAAAATAAAGGTCACGTGATATGTTAACGTCTATCCCCTCGCAAGAGCTTCTGACACACGTGATCAGACAAATAAGACATTATATGATATAGTACTCGTACTATACTTGTATTTCGATTTTTAACCCGTATACATATTTTAAAAAAAATACATGTATAAATACCCGCGCATCGTTGTTAAATTTAGCGTTTAGGATAGACATTCATAAGTATTGAGTTCTAAACCAACAGTATTTCCTTATGGTGTTAATTAAATAGTACTACTGGTAATAAATAAATACATAGATGAATATATCATATTCGTTAATGCTAAATGAGTTTTATAGTGTGTGTGTGTGTGTGTGTGTGTGTGTGTGTGTGTGTGTGTGTGTGTGTGTGAATTACTTCCTTTTACTGCTTTGAAGGTATTCCCCAATCAGAAGGATTCACATAACAACAACAACAACAACAATAATAATAATAATAATGATGATGATGATAATAATAATAAAAATCATATTTAGAAAGCCTTACCGTTCATTATTATGACACATGATTTATAACTACATATACACTTTTACAAAACATTCCGGGAACCTTAGTGAGATAGGATGTTGTATCCACTTTAAAGTCTATTAATTGTCTTCCGGCTTGTATTATGAATATATAAATGAATATAAATGTTAAATAATGTCAGGGTAAACATTAATAAAATGCAGTTAATGATTTACGTATAGAGGCCGATTAGCCCCATTACGTTTCGGCATTAAAAAAAGTTTGTATAAAGCTGTAATAATAATAATAATGATGATGATGATAATAATACTTGTAATAATAATAATAATAATGATCACAATAATAATGATAATAATAAGATGATGATGAAGAAGAAGAACAAGAAGAAGAACAAGAAGAAACAACAAGAAGAAGAACAAGAAGAAGAACAAGAAGAAGAACAAGAAGAAACAACAACAAGAAGAACAAGAATAAAAAAGAAGAAGAAGAGGAGGAGAAGAAGACCTAGAAGAAGATGGACAAGAACAAGAACAAGAAAAACTACAAGAACAAGAAGAAGAATAAGAAGAACTACAAGAACAAGAAGAAGATATTAACGCCTTTAAAAACTTTAAAAAGTTGAAAGAAAAAGGAATGCGTCCTTTCGATGATAAATATTGTTTTAGCTGAATGTGTTTTTGGTATTGGTATTTGGTAAGTGTTTTAAACTCTAGATCTGCATTTCCTTCTACGTTTAGAAGCTACAGACCACTATTTGAATTTTGACAAGGATGATAACGTTTTAATATATCTGGCAATGAATATAATCTGTATAAAAACCGATCTTCCGAATATAGCTAATATATGCAAAGGAGAGTAATTCAAAATGTCTGGATCGGTTTAAACAAACACGATTTGCCCTTTTAACACATGACAATTCAAACAAGTTTTTTATGAAATTTAAAAAATCGATGTTTTATCAGCGGGAAAAAGGTTTGTCTTGAAAGTACGTGTAGCAATTATGTGTTGGTTATTATTACGAGCTGCTTATTGGTTTAATCGATTATTATCAAATGTTGAACAATAATGTAACCTGCTGTAGAACTGTTTACCTGTTCAATTACAATTGTAAGTCATTACTGATTAACTTGTGGCCGAACTGTTTGCCAGTTTCAATATATATCGTCAGTGGTTAATCACAAATGAACTATTTGACAGAGAAAGAGAGTAAACTGTCAGAGAGAGAGAGAGAGAGAGAGAGAGAGAGAGAGAGAGAGAGAGAGAGAGAGAGAGAGAGAGAGAGAGAGAGAGAGAGAGAATGTCATTGGTTTATCCCACTTTAACTGTTTGGCAGAGTTAGCAAACTGTCAGTGGTTTTTCGCAGTTTAGCTGTTTGACAGAGAGTGCAAATTGTCAGCGGTTTGTCACAGTTTAGCTGTTTGACAGAGAGTGCAAATTGTCAGCGGTTTGTCACAGTTTAGCTGTTTGACAGAGAGTGCAAATTGTCAGCGGTTTGTCACAGTTTAGCTGTTTGACAGAGAGTGCAAATTGTCAGCGGTTTGTCACAGTTTAGCTGTTTGAGAGTGCAAATTGTCAGCGGTTTGTCACAGTTTAGCTGTTTGACAGAGAGTGCAAATTGTCAGCGGTTTGACACAGTGAATTTTTTGACAGAGTGAGTGCATCCGTGTTTTATCACAGTTAAACTATTTTGCAAAGAGAGTACAAAATGTCATTTGTCCATCGCACTTGAACTGTTTGGTAGAGATTGCAAACTGTCAGTGGTTTATCACAGTTGAGCTGTTTGGCAGAGAGTGCTAACTGTCAGTGGTCTGTCACGAATAAACTATCTGACAGAGAGAGTGTAAAATGTCAGTAGTTTATCACTTGAACTGTTCGACAGAGAGTGCAAACTGCCAGTGGTTTGTCAAAGATGAACTGTTTGACAGAGAGTGCAAACTCAGTTGTTTGTCACATTCGAATTGTTTGACAGAGAGTGGAAACTTAGTGGTTTGTCACAGTTTAACGTTGACAGTGTGCAAAATGTCAGTGGTTTATCACTTTAACCGTTCGACAGAGAGTGTAAACTGTCAGTGGTTTGTCCCAGTTGAACTATTCGACAGAGAGTGCAAACTGTCAGTGGTTTTTCACACTTAAATGTTCGACAGAGAGTGCAAACTGTTAGTGGTTTTTCACACTTAAATGTTCGACAGAGAATGCAAACTGCCAGTGGTTTTTCACACTTAAAACGTTCGACAGAGAGTGCAAACTGTCAGTGGTTTTTCGCTCTTAAATGTTCGACAGAGAGTGCAAACTGTCAGTGGTTTTTCACTCTTAAATGTTCGACAGATAGTGCAAACTGTCAGTGGTTTTTCACACTTAAATGTTCGACAGAGAATGCAAACTGTCAGTGGTTTTTCACACTTAAATGTTCGACAGAGAGTGCAAACTGTCAGTTGTTTTTCACACTTAAATGTTCGACAGAGAGTGCAAACTGTCAGTGGTTTTTCACACTTAAATGTTCGACAGAGAGTGCAAACTGTCAGTGGTTTTTCACACTTAAAACGTTCGACAGAGAGTGCAAACTGTCAGTGAATTTTCACTCTTAAATGTTCGACAGATAGTGCAAACTGTCAGTGGTTTTTCACACTTAAATGTTCGACAGAGAATGCAAACTGTCAGTGGTTTTTCACACTTAAATGTTCGACAGAGAATGCAAACTGTCAGTGGTTTTTCACACTTAAATGTTCGACAGAGAGTGCAAACTGTCAGTTGTTTTTCACACTTAAATGTTCGACAGAGAGTGCAAACTGTCAGTGGTTTTTCACACTTAAATGTTCGACAGAGAGTGCAAACTGTCAGTGGTTTTTCACACTTAAAACGTTCGACAGAGAGTGCAAACTGTCAGTGGTTTTTCACTCTTAAATGTTCGACAGATAGTGCAAACTGTCAGTGGTTTTTCACACTTAAATGTTCGACAGAGAATGCAAACTGTCAGTGGTTTTTCACACTTAAATGTTCGACAGAGAGTGCAAACTGTCAGTGGTTTTTCACACTTAAAACGTTCGGCAGAGAGTGTAAACTGTCAGTGGTTTGTCACACTTAAATGTTCGACAGAGAGTGCAAATTGTCAGTGGTTTTTCACACTTAAAACGTTCGACAGAGAGTGCAAACTGTCAGTGGTTTTTCACACTTAAATGTTCGACAGAGAATGCAAACTGTCAGTGGTTTTTCACACTTAAAACGTTCGACAGAGAGTGTAAACTGTCAGTGGTTTGTTACAGTTGAACTATTCGACAGAGAGTGCAAACTGTCAGTAGTTTATCACAACTGAACTGTTTGAAAAAGTGTGTGCCAATTCTTAACTTTAAAATGGAGTACATAATTGATTGGGGAAAAATTTGACAATCATTTATTTCGCAGAAATATGAAAAAAAAAACCATAACATTGTAACTATCATGTAAAACTTCAAAATTTTGCCGTAATTTGTACTTTTATAACAAAATAAAGTGATTTAACTTGTTAGATCATTGTAGCTGTTGGCTTGTTAATTTTTTTTAAACTTTTGGTTATGATTTAAAAAATTATTTTGAAATCGATTTTTTTTTAAATTTTAAACTTGCATAAAAACGAGAATCTTTTGTTATATATATTGCATTAAAATCTGTTGAAGGTGTCATTGAGATAGTGTAAGAAAGGATTTTCTTATGTAGCCTCCACTCAAACTTCATTTTTTATTTATTCCGATTTAGACAATTTTGAATATCTTTAAGCCGATACCTTTTAAAAAATTATATACAATTAAATACATGGTGTGGGGAGATTACATAAGGAAGTCCTTCTTAATGTTACCGGTACAAAGAGTTTGAGCTTTGGTATTTCGGGTAGGGGTTAATATTTTTATTCCTTAATTCCTAAAACATCTTTAAAAGGAGCAAACGTGTGTTATTTTATATTTGTTAAGCTTATTTACTATTTAGTAAACAATACTAATAATAATTTTAAAAAAAACAAATGTCCATGTTCTTTAAAATATATTTATTTATATACTTTAAGAAAGAGACCAAATATCTGTATAAATTTTATTCAACAAAACATTCATCTGCCAGCACTATTAGTACTTTGATAACTGTTAATAGACTTGGAAACAAAAGCTTGTTAAATAGCACATAATAATTTGATAAGATTTCGATCAACGATTTACAATAAACAATAAGTTTAAACTACCAAAGTCCATAGTTTTAATCTAAATAACACGAAGAAACTAAAGTTAAAATCAAGAAATTTAAACAACACTTGTCAAATTGATAAATAAAAGAAATTGATAGAATTTGTAAATTACACCAGTGACGTTTTAAACAGACTGTTTAAAATATCGCTGATTACAAGTATATTTTTAATTAAATAAAGATAAAAATCATCTGGTATTGTATTCAACTTATTATAATTATTCCTTGTAACATGGTCACATGTATTTAAACGTACACAAAATAAAACAAATATGGCCGTTGTGCCGTCATTAACATTTACTAATGGACATAAAATCCCCATACTTGGTCTTGGAACGTGGAAGGTAAGAAAAAATCAAATGTTAACGAACACAAACTTAAAAACGTTTTTAAAAGTGTTTACGTACGTATGTTAAAAAAAACCTTAGACAAAGTAAACATCTCTCTCTCTCTCTCTCTCTCTCTCTCTCTCTCTCTCTCTCTCTCTCTCTCTCTCTCTCACACACACACACACACACACACACACACACACATTTTTTGCTCCCAAGGTTATAAACGAAATATTGTTTAAACTAAAACGATGCAGTCCATATTGTTTTGAAATCAATTATACGATAAAATAATGTTCTACTTCATATATAACAAAAAAAAAAAAAAAAAAACAATTTCTATGACAAATTTTTTAGATTCTTTTAAGTCTCTAAAACAAACATACTACAGACTCTCTCTCTCTAAAAGTGAACATCATTGAGTTAAAGACAATGATAGCCCAAAGGTGAACCACCTTGGGTTAAAGACAATGATAGCCCAAAGGTGAACATCCTTGGGTTAAAGACAATAATAGCCCAAAGGTGAACATCCTTGGGTTAAAGACAATGATAGCCTAAAAGTGAACATCCTTGGGTTAAAGACAATGATAGCCTAAAGGTGAACATCCTTGGGTTAAAGACAATGATAGCCTAAAGGTGAACATCCTTTGGTTAAAGACAATGATAGCCTAAAGGTGAACCACCTTGGGTTAAAGACAATGATAGCCTAAAGGTGAACATCCTTGGGTTAAAGACAATGAAAGCCTAAAGGTGAACATCCTTTGGTTAAAGACAATGATAGCCTAAAGGTGAACCACCTTGGGTTAAAGACAATGATGGCTTAAAGGTGAACCACCTTGAGTTAAAGACAATGATAGCCTAAAGGTGAACATCCTTGGGTTAAAGACAATGAAAGCCTAAAGGTGAACATCCTTTGGTTAAAGACAATGATAGCCTAAAGGTGAACCACCTTGGGTTAAAGACAATGATGGCTTAAAGGTGAACCACCTTGAGTTAAAGACAATGATAGCCTAAAGGTGAACCACCTTGGGTTAAAGACAATGACAGCCTAAAGGTGAACCACCTTTGTTTAAAGGCAATGATAGCCTAAAGGTGAACATCCTTGGGTTAAAATACAACGACATAAGCAATGATCACTGTTGTCTCTATAATAACCAAATGCCCACTTTAGCCTATAAAATAACTTCTTTAACACTATAGTCCCTATAATAACTCAGTTGTTATTATAGTCCCCATAATAAAAGAATAGTCACTACAGTCTCTATAATAACAGAATGGTCACTACAGTCTCTATAGTAACTAAAATGTCACTACAGAGTCTATAATAACCAAATGGTCCCTAAAGTCTGTAATAACTAAATGGTCATTGTTGTCTCAATAATAACCGAATGGTCAGTGCAATTTTTATAGAAAGATGTGATGCAGTCTCTGTAATAATCCAATGCTTGATTCACTTAAATCTTCTCTTTATTGACTAAATTGTTATTAAAGTGTATTATAACTTAAGTTTCAGTAATGTCTCAAAAATAACTAAATTGTAAAAAATGCCTCTATGATAAATGAATTGTCACTGCAGTCTTTATTATAACTGAATGATCACTGAAGTCTCTATAATGACTGAATTGTCAATGAAGTCTCTATAATAACTGAATTGTCACTGAAGTCTCTGTAATATCTGAATTGTCACTAAAATCTCTGAATTGTCACCTATATAATAACTGAATTGTCACTACAGTCACTATAATAACTGAATTGCCACTACAATTTCTAAAATAATTGAATTGTCACTACAGTCTCTATAATAAGTAAAATTGTCACTACAATCTCTATAATAAGTAAAATTGTCACTACAGTCTCTATAATAAGTAAAATTGTCACTACAGTCTCTATAATAAGTAAAATTGTCACTACAGTCTCTATAATAATTAAAATTGTCACTACAATCTCTATAATAAGTAAAATTGTCACTACAGTCTCTATAATAAGTAAAATTGTCACTACAATCTCTATAATAAGTAAAATTGTCACTACAATCTCTATAATAAGTAAAATTGTCACTACAGTCTCTATAATAATTAAATTGTCACTACAATCTCTATAATAAGTAAAATTGTCACTACAATCTCTATAATAATTAAAAATGTCACTAAAATCTCTATAATAAGTAAAATTGTCACTACAGTCTCTATAATAAGTAAAATTGTCACTACAGTCTCTATAATAATTAAAATTGTCACTACAATCTCTATAATAAGTAAAATTGTCACTACAGTCTCTATAATAAGTAAAATTGTCACTACAATCTCTATAATAAGTAAAATTGTCACTACAGTCTCTATAATAATTAAAATTGTCACTACAATCTCTATAATAAGTAAAATTGTCACTACAGTCTCTATAATAAGTAAAATTGTCACTACAATCTCTATAATAAGTAAAATTGTCACTACAATCTCTATAATAAGTAAAATTGTCACTACAATCTCTATAATGAGTAAAATTGTCACTACAGTCTCTATAATAAGTAAAAGTGTCACTACAGTCTCTATAATAAGTAAAATTGTCACTAAAGTCTCTATAATAAGTAAAAGTGTCACTACAGTCTCTATAATAAGTAAAATTGTCACTACAGTCTCTATAATAAGTAAAATTGTCACTACAATCTCTATAATAATTAAAATGTCACTACAATCTCTATAATAAGTAAAATTGTCACTACAGTCACTATAATAAGTAAAATTGTCACTACAATCTCTATAATAAGTAAAATTGTCACTACAGTCTCTATAATAAGTAAAATTGTCACTACAATCTCTATAATAATTAAAATGTCACTACAATCTCTATAATAAGTAAAATTGTCACTACAATCTCTATAATAAGTAAAATTGTCACTACAGTCTCTATAATAAGTAAAATTGTCACTACAGTCTCTATAATAAGTAAAATTGTCACTACAATCTCTATAATAAGTAAAATTGTCACTACAGTCTCTATAATAAGTAAAATTGTCACTACAATCTCTATAATAAGTAAAATTGTCACTACAGTCACTATAATAAGTAAAATTGTCACTACAATCTCTATAATAATTAAAATGTCACTACAATCTCTATAATAAGTAAAATTGTCACTACAATCTCTATAATAAGTAAAATTGTCACTACAATCTCTATAATAAGTAAAATTGTCACTACAATCTCTATAATAATTAAATTGTCACTACAATCTCTATAATAAGTAAAATTGTCACTAAAATCTCTATAATAAGTAAAATTGTCACTACAGTCTCTATAATAAGTAAAATTGTCAATACAGTCTCTATAATAATTAAATTGTCACTACAGTCTCTATAATAAGTAAAATTGTCACTACAATCTCTATAATAAGTAAAATTGTCACTACAGTCTCTATAATAAGTAAAATTGTCACTACAGTCTCTATAATAAGTAAAATTGTCACTACAATCTCTATAATAAGTAAAATTGTCACTACAGTCTCTATAATAATTAAATTGTCACTACAGTCTCTATAATAAGTAAAATTGTCACTACAATCTCTATAATAAGTAAAATTGTCACTACAGTCTCTATAATAAGTAAAATTGTCACTACAGTCTCTATAATAAGTAAAATTGTCACTACAATCTCTATAATAAGTAAAATTGTCACTACAATCTCTATAATAAGTAAAATTGTCACTACAGTCTCTATAATAAGTAAAATTGTCACTACAGTCTCTATAATAAGTAAAATTGTCACTACAGTCTCTATAATAATTAAATTGTCACTACAGTCTCTATAATAAGTAAAATTGTCACTACAATCTCTATAATAAGTAAAATTGTCACTACAGTCTCTATAATAAGTAAAATTGTCACTACAGTCTCTATAATAAGTAAAATTGTCACTACAATCTCTATAATAAGTAAAATTGTCACTACAATCTCTATAATAATTAAAATTGTCACTACAGTCTCTATAATAAGTAAAATTGTCACTACAGTCTCTATAATAAGTAAAATTGTCACTACAATCTCTTTAATAAGTAAAATTGTCACTACAGTCACTATAATAAGTAAAATTGTCACTACAATCTCTATAATAAGTAAAATTGTCACTACAATCTCTATAATAAGTAAAATTGTCACTACAGTCTCTATAATAAGTAAAATTGTCACTACAATCTCTATAATAAGTAAAATTGTCACTACAGTCTCTATAATAAGTAAAATTGTCACTACAATCTCTATAATAAGTAAAATTGTCACTACAGTCTCAATAATAAGTAAAATTGTCACTACAATCTCTATAATAAGTAAAATTGTCACTACAATCTCTATAATAATTAAAATTGTCACTACAGTCTCTATAATAAGTAAAATTGTCACTACAGTCTCTATAATAAGTAAAATTGTCACTACAGTCTCTATAATAAGTAAAATTGTCACTACAATCTCTATAATAAGTAAAATTGTCACTACAGTCTCTATAATAAGTAAATTGTCACTACAATCTCTATAATAAGTAAAATTGTCACTACAATCTCTATAATAAGTAAAATTGTCACTACAGTCTCTATAATAAGTAAAATTGTCACTACAATCTCTATAATAAGTAAAATTGTCACTACAATCTCTATAATAATTAAAATTGTCACTACAGTCTCTATAATAAGTAAAATTGTCACTACAGTCTCTATAATAAGTAAAATTGTCACTACAGTCTCTATAATAAGTAAAATTGTCACTACAGTCTCTATAATAAGTAAAATTGTCACTACAGTCTCTATAATAAGTAAAATTGTCACTACAGTCTCTATAATAAGTAAAATTGTCACTACAATCTCTATAATAAGTAAAATTGTCACTACAATCTCTATAATAAGTAAAATTGTCACTACAGTCTCTATAATAAGTAAAATTGTCACTAGCCTCTATAATAACTGAATTGTCAGTAAAATCGTAATAATAACTTAATGCCCACTACAATTTATGTAATAACTAAATTGTCATTAGTCTCTTTGATAACTGAATTGTCATTAGAAATTCTATAATAAGTAAAATTGTCACTACAGTCTCTATAATAAGTAAAATTGTCACTACAATCTCTATAATAAGTAAAATTGTCACTACAGTCTCTATAATAAGTAAAATTGTCACTACAGTCTCTATAATAAGTAAAATTGTCACTACAATCTCTATAATAAGTAAAATTGTCACTACAGTCACTATAATAAGTAAAATTGTCACTACAATCTCTATAATAAGTAAAATTGTCACTACAATCTCTATAATAAGTAAAATTGTCACTACAATCTCTATAATAAGTAAAATTGTCACTACAGTCTCTATAATAAGTAAAATTGTCACTAGCCTCTATAATAACTGAATTGTCAGTAAAATCGTAATAATAACTTAATGCCCACTACAATTTATGTAATAACTAAATTGTCATTAGTCTCTTTGATAACTGAATTGTCATTAGAAATTCTATAATAAGTAAAATTGTCACTACAGTCTCTATAATAAGTAAAATTGTCACTACAATCTCTATAATAAGTAAAATTGTCACTACAGTCTCTATAATAAGTAAAATTGTCACTACAATCTCTATAATAAGTAAAATTGTCACTACAGTCACTATAATAAGTAAAATTGTCACTACAATCTCTATAATAAGTAAAATTGTCACTACAATCTCTATAATAAGTAAAATTGTCACTACAGTCTCTATAATAAGTAAAATTGTCACTACAATCTCTATAATAAGTAAAATTGTCACTACAGTCTCTATAATAAGTAAAATTGTCACTACAATCTCTATAATAAGTAAAATTGTCACTACAGTCTCTATAATAAGTAAAATTGTCACTACAATCTCTATAATAAGTAAAATTGTCACTACAATCTCTATAATAATTAAAATTGTCACTACAGTCTCTATAATAAGTAAAATTGTCACTACAGTCTCTATAATAAGTAAAATTGTCACTACAGTCTCTATAATAAGTAAAATTGTCACTACAGTCTCTATAATAAGTAAAATTGTCACTACAATCTCTATAATAAGTAAAATTGTCACTACAGTCTCTATAATAAGTAAAATTGTCACTACAATCTCTATAATAAGTAAAATTGTCACTACAGTCTCTATAATAAGTAAAATTGTCACTGCAATCTCTATAATAAGTAAAATTGTCACTACAATCTCTATAATAATTAAAATTGTCACTACAGTCTCTATAATAAGTAAAATTGTCACTACAGTCTCTATAATAAGTAAAATTGTCACTACAGTCTCTATAATAAGTAAAATTGTCACTACAGTCTCTATAATAAGTAAAATTGTCACTACAGTCTCTATAATAAGTAAAATTGTCACTACAATCTCTATAATAAGTAAAATTGTCACTACAATCTCTATAATAAGTAAAATTGTCACTACAGTCTCTATAATAAGTAAAATTGTCACTAGCCTCTATAATAACTGAATTGCCAGTAAAATCGTAATAATAACTTAATGCCCACTACAATTTATGTAATAACTAAATTGTCATTAGTCTCTTTGATAACTGAATTGTCATTAGAAATTCTATTATAAGTAAAATTGTCACTACAATCTTTATAATAACTTAATGGTCACTGTAGTCTCTATGATATATGCTTCAACTCAAATGTAAAAAGAAAAACTTGACAAAATAAAAACGATAAAACTTTTTTTTCTTTCATCAAAATTAAGATGTAAAAAGGCTTACTTACTCAAGAAGCGACCATCATGACTGAACACACTGATAATCTTGAATATAGGAAGCTTAATCCTTGGAAAACCCAATTTATGAATTAAGCTGAAACAATACGTAAACATTGATTTATTGGTAATCTAAACACTACGGAGTATTGTACTACTTCCGAATGTACATATCTCATCCACACTTTTAAATCTACTTACAAGATCTCAGGTCATTAAGTATTTGTTTCTCCCTAGGAAAGGTTATGTCTAACTAAACAATCAATTATAGCTGATGATTGGAAATCCCTGATCTTTCTTTTGTTATAGATTGCATGGCACTAAAATTAACTTTGTTGTTGCCATTTAATTGCTAGGCATAAAAACAAAAGTTTAAAATAAATTTTATCAAGTTGATTTGCGGTTTTAGTTTTAGGGAGCATGTTTGCCGTTATCCTTCTTCAAGTCCCTTGGGTATTAAGAAATGAAAGATCCAGATAAGTCACACCCATTCCAAGGTTTCGTAAAAACGGTGGTTTGACACAAAAACTATTAGAAAGCTAAATCATACCTGCCCTGTACTGTTTGGGGCATCGTTTGTGTTGGTAGGACAATGCAAGAAAACACAGTCTTAACAGAAAATTCACTAAAACGATAGATATCCTCAACCACAACATAAATTTGTCATTTATTTTTGTGTTTCAGTGTGCGCGTTATTGTGCAATTGCATTTTTTTATGGAGCCTCGGTGGATTATTGGTGGGGCGTCTCCTTTGAAAGCTGGAGGCATTGTTTTTCATACATAAGACTTTAAAATTTGAGATATTGCTTTCTCCTCACCTGGTGTTTGGTATGAGAAGACATGGTATTGCTGAGGTGGCGTTAAAAAAACAGTAAAATTAACCATTCAACCTTTCTTGATTGTTTGTTGGACAATAAAGACAATTTATCATATATGATGAAGAAAAATTTTAATTTTTTTTTAAATGCAGTCTGAACCAGCCATAGTTGGTGTTGCAGTTAAAGATGCCATATCAACTGGTTATAGACACATTGACTGCGCATGGATATATGGAAATGAACAAGAAATAGGCAGAGCTATCAGAGAGAAAATCGGTGACAAAACTGTGAAGAGGAAAGATTTGTTTATTACCAACAAAGTAAGAAAACACACACACACACACACACACACACACACACACACACACACACACACACACCTATCACTAAACGGCATTAATCCTTAACATATGGAATATTAGACACATATCTCTCTGGATTTGGGGTATTAATTCCAATTATTGTATGGAATAAAACAGCATGCGGCTAAAAAGTTCTATTTACAGTTTAAATTAAAATAAACCATGGCAATATCAGTTTAAGGGTTATAATTCAACCAACTATTTTCAACACAATAGTTCATCCAAAGATCATTCAAATAATCAGGAGTCTAGATTTACATGTAACCGTGATATACATGTATTGAAAACTAAAGCAAATATCCGAATTTATATTTTGCTTAACTTACAAGGCTACGGGCGTCTACTTACCAGGAAATACACCTTTTGAGTATACACTGTCTCACTAAATGAATATCCCCATATTAAATATAATTTGTAATAGAAAATGTAATTTGATTTACATGATTCGCTTTGGTTGTGGTTTCTCAAACAATTTTTTTTAGTTTTTTTTTTAAAAATCTTATTGACAGTTATGGAATACGTACCACAATCCGTCAATGGTAGAGAAAGCATGTCGGACATCGTTAGACAGTATGGGACTCGATTACTTTGACCTTTACATGATGCACTATCCCTTTGGTTTTGTGGTAAGCTAAATGCAGAAATATTTAGTATTGTTTTATTGTTTATATAATAAGTAATTCAGATTTATACAAAAATTTGTTTTTCGTCATTGTCGTGTTGTAACTCAATATTTACAATTATATCATTACTACTCAGGTAATATTTTGATTGTCATTGTTTGTTATCTGTGATAACAACAATAAAAAGTAGTTCACAAAAGTAGTTCCGGCAATGTTGACAATCAGTGTCTGTCAACGGGTTTCTAGATCACCACTTTGACGTTGCATTGAAAAAAGGAAAACACAAAGATTTTCTAGATCACCACTTTTGATTCCCTGGCTTCAAAACATAATATTTGAACTCGCCGACATTCTCTCTTAGTTCATTATGTATAATTACAAATTCAACCTTTTCAAATTGTATGTTCACGTTTAACATGAAAATGTGAGATAATTTTTAAACTAAATTATAATATTTTCTGTAAAAATAATTAACAGTAAAAGCCTTGCATTTTATTCAATTTCTGAATGACCATTCTTAGCTGACTTAGTTATCTTTATTTCTTAAATGAATATGAGATAGGTTTTTCTGAACAAAGGTTTTGACAAAATGGTTCCAGACGAGGCTTGTTCTAGAATTTTTTCATGGAATGTTCCATGACATGACCGTTTCACATCTTAGAGTACCTGTACGAAGCAAGGGTGACTGTTCTGTGTAAATGATGTTCATTTCATCGTAATATAAAGCAATGAAGCAATTAACGTCTTCGTAAAACTCATAACAAGTAAACATTTTCTTAAGTAAACACAGCAGTTTGTTGATATATCATAAATGATTGATAAAAATATGCGATAAAACTTTTTTTTTTTAAAAAAAAAAAAAAAAAAGTGACACCATTATACCTATGTTATCAACTGTTAAAACGGTTTTTGTTCATTTCTGCTAGGCTTTAAAATATAAAACTATAAAATTCTTTACCTTTGACAGCACAAGATTGCGATATCTAAAACGAGGAATAACATTTTACGTGAGTAGAAAAGTGGATTTTCCTACTTCCGGAAGAACATGAAATATGAGGTCAATAATTCTACTTCCGACAGAAAGAAATTTCCTTGTCTGATATTCAGAGTTGTTTATGTAAATCAGTCCACTTTTATTCATGTCTTTGTGGAACAATTAAATTCCAAATTAAAAGGTTGAGAATATTTTACTTATATCCAGTCACGGCAAAATGCTAATAGAAATAGTCAAAATAGTTTCATTTGGAAAAATTATTCGGAGTGATTATTCACACGTACGGTAGAATAACGCATGTTGTTGGC
This sequence comes from Tegillarca granosa, assembly GCA_029721355.1. Lineage (NCBI taxonomy): Eukaryota > Metazoa > Mollusca > Bivalvia > Arcoida > Arcidae > Tegillarca > Tegillarca granosa. The sequence goes on from CM056605.1 coordinate 24,023,784, forward strand.
TGGCATTATTTTCACGTACGCATGCGCAGTACGATAACTTATGTCAGCCGTATACGGACAAGGTGTATGTTCAATGAAGTATATCGGACCTATGGTCCAATGATTTAATACGATGAGTAATATAAGAATACATGAAATAAATTATCAAACTAATTAAACCATTTAAGATAAAATTATTATTAAATAAAAAGTTTGATAACGACAATATGTATAGAATTAAAAAATTATTATTTATAATAATAAAATAATCATGTATAATATTAAATAAAATCATGTATAATATTTTTTTAAAAAAATCATGTATAAGAATAAAATAATCATGAATGATAATAAAATAATTACGTGTAATATACTAGGTAAGATTAAAAATAAATCATTAAAATATAATAAAAACCAATAAATTGATTATTAAATGTGAAAAATTTGATAGCGACAATACTAATTATATTAAAAATGTTATATATAGAATTTAAATAAAATAATTGAAATACACTAGTTAAAATTAAAAATAAATTATTACAAATTATGAAGAAAAATAATTTATTATTAAGTAAAATTAAAATTTAAAGACATAATCAAATCAAGACGTGTGTATGGATAAAAAATTAAGTTATTAATTTATGAAAAGTGTACATGAATCGTATTCAACTAGTTAACGCGATCGTTCGCTTTGTTCACTATTGTGATAAGGACGTGATCACAGGAGTCCGCTAATGAAATAATGTAATTAACGCCTTGAACACAGGATGCTGAGTAATTAATTGAGCGTTCGTGTCAACGTAATTAATTACCTTTGAACATGGGATGCTACTCCTTAATTAGATGTCAATAATTCAAAATATTAGGTGTATGGTTTGGTAAAGATCAAGTTGCAAAAAACTGGAAACCGTTACAAGCTAAGCTCGCTAATACTGCAAAAACTTGAAATAATAGAACTATATCGTATAGCAAATGAGATAAAATATTGTGGGACAGGAAAGGATGCAAAATTGTTGTCGAATGTGTTGTGTAGTATGATAGTAAGAGACAAATTATGGATGAACTGTTGGATTTTCAGTTTAAACAAGTGAAAGAGTTTGCGCGATTTCTAATAGATACTAGAGACAGAGTGCTTGTACACAACGTGGCCGATGTGTATTGGGGGAGTGGACGATTTGGTGATGGAGAGAATGTTTTCGGAAAAATTTTGATGCTGCTGAGAGAGAAGCGTGCCGACTGTATGACAAGAGTTGGTGTTTTCGGGTCGAGTTATTTATAGAGAGTTGACAGGTGGTGCAAGGGTGGTTTTAAGGCGCCTGTGAAGGTGGTTGTTTCGGAAAAGGCGGTATGAGAGCAGAAAACGTCGATAGTGAATTATTTCGTCAATTATTGTGTTTGGACCCCATGTAGATCTAATTCCTTGTATTATAATATGTAAATAGTAGTTCAGTGATTTTTGAAATAATTATTTCATAAATAAATTTGTAAGGCCGGCACAATTAATTATCTAAGGTGATCAGTAGCGGCTTTATTCGTGAGATCCACATTCTATGTGCAACTTCAGATACATTGTATATTGATTGTCCATAATTTTTTTTCATATATTGGTTATCCATTTTAAACATAACACAATAAAAAAATTCAAATAAACAGTAAAATTTTTATTAAATCAAAATCATCGGGATGGATAACTAAATAAAATAAATGGATACCGTGAAAACTACGTCCTCGTCGTGGGATCTGGAAACATGACAAGTTATTATATGCAATATTATACAAATATTACAAAAATATTTATTAGCAATATGATGTTTTAAATAAATAAATGTATCGGTAATTATTATATAATTTATAAATATTTATATAATATTGCATATAATAACTCTTTATGGCTAAGTGTTCTCTATAATATTAAACAAGTTATTAAACGCAATATTATACAAATATTACAAAAATATTCATTAGCAATATGATAAATATTTAAACAAATAAATAAATATATCAATAATTATATAATTCTTATAATAAATACTCCTCGTGACTATGTGTTCTCTTTAATAATAAGCGTATTAAATAGTCCGATATACTTCATTGAACATACACCTTGTCTATATACGGTTGATATGTCATCGTACTGCGCATGCGTACGTGTGAATAATGCCAGCCAACAACATGCGTTATTCTACCGTACGCGTGAATAATGTCGGCCAAAATTATTATACTCTTAAAACCACAGATGTTTACGATGAGGATTACCTTCTTACGTAATGAACTTGATTTTTAACATTAGTACACAAGAAATGTCTATTGATTCTTCGAGAATAACAGGTATGAGACGACCGTTGTTTTCATATTTGATGCATTAACCAGAGTTATCATATTTTTGGAAACGCGTTTTCGAGACAGGTTTTCTTGCATATTAGTACAGTCTGGTTTTTTATTGAAGTATATTTTTAGAAAAGGTTTAATATGTCCAAAATATGCTTTCTTTTCACATTTTCAGTTTCTTTGCTAGTGTAATTTGAATTTGAAAGTGGCTATCATTATCTTGATTTTGTGGTACTTTAGACCACTGTGGTAGATTTGTGACGGCTTAAGTGTTAAAAGTTAAAATCCTAATGGTTTTTGCCTTCTGTTCTGTCATATCATATCGAGCCCCGACCATGAGCCCCGACTAGGTCATACAGTGCGAAGAATAAGATGTTTATGTTCATTTCCATACTGTTATTGAAATTTTTAACACAATTCAATGTTAAACCACAATAGTCATCCATCCATCTATCCATCATTCGATTGATTGATTGATTGATTGATTTATTTATTTTTCTTCTTATTTTATTTGATTACTTACATATCAAGGACAGTGATGGCGTGGTATACGTACCGAAAGATGACAGAGGAAAAATTATATTCTCCGATGTGGATTATATAGATACATGGAAGGTAATGATAAAAATATTGTTATTTGGATTGCCTCCCTTTGTACACGAAACTAGCAGTATCGAAGATCTATCCTTGGTCCTTCCATTGGTTTTCACACAATCTATTTTACACGGTTCAACTACACTTGTTGCAACTAAGAAAAGTTTATTTCAGTAAACAAAATACAAATGTAGTACGTTCATGATAACGAAATTTACTGACAGTTTTCAGAAAGGATTTTATCAGAAGAATAAAAACTGTAACAGAATAACACATAAATGCCAAGAGTTGAGTAATGGTGTTTGACGTCCCAGTCAAGAATATTTCACGTATATCGAGACGTCGCCAGCTATAGGTGAAAGTGCAGAAATTCTGCCTGTGCGTTGCGCTGATGACATTATACAGCAGGGTTATTTATCATGCCACGCCTTCTGTGACACAGGACCTCGTTTATTTTAAGTTTCCATCCGAAAAAACTTTACTTTCATTTCGTAATGCCGAGTGCTTGGCGAAAGAACAGCCACTCCTCACTTTCAAGTCTTGAGTCAGACCCGGTCGGGGTTCGAACCCACGACCTCACACTTACGGAGCGAGCACTCTACCAACTGAGCTACCGCAGTTGTATAAATGCCAAGAGCCAGGGCATCAAAGAATAGCAAAAATTATACATGTAGTTAAACACAGAAATAATTTAAGAAACAAACATATTTGGATCACTTAAAAATTCCAACTTTTAACTGACTTCGGAATTAATGTTCAGAAAATTTAACATCTCCACCCTTATTATTTCCTAGGCAAGTCACCTGGCGGAGATCACCTGGCTTCAGCATCAGGCATTTTGACAATTTTCAATGGTTATTTTTAAGTTTTTATCAGTTGTGCTTTATATTCCTTCGTTGGTATAAACAACGTGCGTTGAGTTCATCTGAAATATACAATCAGTGAATCGGGCATAGTAGTCGTCCATGTTACTTCAATAACGGAAGTTCGTCTTATTTTTTTCCATTTAAAAAATTACTATCATGAAAAGAAACAGTTTTAAAATCATATTATCTTTTAAACTGTTAGATAGATATACATTTTTTCAGGGCATGGAAACCCTTGTAGACAAAGGTCTTGTAAGATCTATAGGTGTTTCAAATTTTAACTCCTATCAAATACACAGACTTATGACAAGAGTAGATAGAAAACATGATCCTGTATGCTGTCAGGTAATGTTATATAGAATTTATAAACATGATCCTGTATGCTGTCAGGTAATGTTATAAAGAATTTATATAAAAGATCATCTATGCTGTCAGGTAATGTTATATAGAATTTATAAACATGATCCTGTATGCTGTCAGGTAATGTTATATAGAATTTATACACAAGATCATCTATGCTGTCAGGTAATGTTATATAGAATTTATAAACGTGATTCTGTATGCTGTCAGGTAATGTTATATAGAATTTATACACAAGATCATCTATGCTGTCAGGTAATAGTATATAGAATTTATAAACATGATCCTGTATGCTGACAGGTAATGTTATAGAGAATTTATAAACATGATCCTGTATGCTGGCAGGTAATGCTATATTGAATTTATAAACATGATCCAATATGCTGCCAGGTAATGTTATTGAGAATTTATAAACATGACCCTGTATGCTGCCAGGTAATGTTATTGAGAATTTATAAACATGATCCTGTATGCTGGCAGGTAATGTTAAAAAGAATTTATAAACATGATCCTGTATGCTGTCAGGTAATGTTATATAGAATTTATAAACATGATCCTGTATGCTGACAGGTAATGTTATTGAGAATTTATAAACATGATCCTGTATGCTGTCAGGTAATGTTATATAGAATTTATAAACATGATCCTGTATGCTGACAGGTAATGTTATTGAGAATTTATAAACATGATCCTGTATGCTGGCAGGTAATGCTATATTGAATTTATAAACATGATCCTGTATGCTGTCAGGTAATGTTGTATTGAATTTATAGACATGATCTTGTATGTTGACAGGTAATGTTATAGAGAATTTATAAACATGATCCTATATGCTGCCAGGTAATGTTATAGATAATTTATAAACATGATCCTGTATGCTGGCAGGTAATGTTATATGGAATTTATAAACATGATCCTGTATGTTGACAGGTAATGTTATAGAGAATTTATAAACATGATCTTGTATGCTGTCAGGTAATGTTATATGGAATTTATAAACATGATCCTGTATGTTGACAGGTAATGTTATAGAGAATTTATAAACATGATCTTGTATGCTGTCAGGTAATGTTATATGGAATTTATAAACATGATCCTGTATGTTGACAGGTAATGTTATAGAGAATTTATGAACATGATCTTGTATGCTGGCAGGTAATGTTAAAAAGAATTTATAAACATGATCCTATATGCTACCAGGTAATGTTATAGATAATTTATAAATATGATCCTGTATGCTGTCAGGTAATGTTATATGGAATTTATAAACATGATCCTGTATGCTGTTGTTAGGTAATGTTACATAGACGTTATTAGCATGATTCTGTATGCTGCCAGGTAAATATATATATATATATATAATTTATAAACATGAACCAGAATGCCTCAAGGTTATGTTATAAAGAAGTTAAAAAGGTAAATCCGCAGGCTGTCATGTAATGTTACAGAACAATTTTAAAAATGATCCTTTATGCTTTCAAATAATGTTATGGTGTAATTAATGTTAATTTAAAGGGTGACTTACCCTTATATGATTTCTTATACCGTCAGTTTATTTTAAGCTCACCTATGCTGAAATTCCAGACGATTGCAATGGTTCGTCGCCCGTCATCTGTCGTGCTTACTTTTACATGTGTCGACAAACGCGAGTCTTTCGTTAACTTAATATGATCTTCCTTAAATACTAGTCAAGATTTAATGAAATTTTGTGATTGCAGATTAAATGTTCAGCATTATAATACACAGATTTTTAATACATAATAAATGGATGAGAAACAAGGGTTTTTTTTCGTTTATATCATGGTGAAGTACCATATATTTTATGGTGATTTTTTTTATTACTTTAGATAGAATCATCGCCTTATTTTCCTAATGAGAAACTAATACATTCATGCAAGAGTAAAGGTTTAGTTGTAACGACGTTTTCACCACTAGGTTCACCAGATCGACCATGGTAAGTTTTAGTTGTTCACCAGATCGACCATGGTAAGTTTTACTTGTACTGACGTTTTCACCACCAGATCGACCATGGTAAGTTTTACTTGTACTGACGTTTTCACCACTAGGTTCACCAGATCGACCATGGTGAGTTTTAGTTGTAACGACGTTTTCACCACTAGGTTCACCAGATCGACCATGGTAAGTTTTACTTGTACTGGCCTTTTCACCAACAGATTGACCATAGCAAGTTTTAGTTGTAACGACGTTTTCACCACTAGGCTCACCAGATCGACCATGGTGAGTTTTAGTTGTAACGACGTTTTCACCACTAGGTTCACCAAATCGACCATGGTAGTTTCAGTTGTAACGATTATTTCACCACTAGGTTCACCAGATCGACCATGGTAAGTTTTACTTGTACTGACGTTTTCACCACCAGATCGACCATAGTAAGTTTTAGTTGTAACGACGTTTTCACCACTTGGTTCACCAGATCGACCATGGTGAGTTTTAGTTGTAACGACGTTTTTACCATTAGGTTCACCAGATCGACCATGGTAAGTTTTACTTGTACTGACGTTTTCACCACTAGGTTCACCAGATCGATCATGGTGAGTTTTAGTTGTAACGACGTTTTCACCACTAGATTCACCAGATCGATCATGGTTTGAAACTAACGAAGAAAAGAATTGATATCTTATTCACATTCGAGTGTCTCAGTTTTTTACCTTTTTACCCTCTTCACGCCTGACTGATGGTGGGAGTGGCTATTACAATAAAGAAATTTTGCAAACATTGAAAACTGATAAAACTTCTCAAAAAATCAATGTATTTCACTGATAGTTCTTGATCAACGCGAAGCATAAAATTCGAAGTTAAAGTAAAGTTTTTCAACACCTTGCTTGTTTTGCATCAAAATATGAATGCATGATGTTAGCAATAAAATTCTTTTTAGAAAAAACTTTATACTACAACAATCGAAAAAGATAAATAAAACAAATATCTTGATTTTTATCAGGGCGAAGCCGAAAGATCCTAAACTTTTACATGAAACGACATTGTTGGAGATTGGTACTCGATATAAAAAGACTCCTGCACAGGTATGTAGATGTTTTAAGAGACTAGTTTAATGAATATTGGTCGAGTTATATAAACAGTATTTAATTAAAAATATGACTTTTTAAAGATTCTAAAATAAGGTTTAAGAGACTTCTGGTGTTGTTTAGTATAGTGTAAATTGAACTTCACATTTTAGCAACAATAATAATTTATATATATATATATATATATATATATATATATATATATATATATATATATATACAATTGAACTGTTTTTAAAAAGATTTCATTGTCAGCATGAATGCAAAAACTTTACAAAGCAAATTTTAGTCAACATTTAATAAAAATACCATGGTGACCGACTAGATGAACATTTAAATAACGCATACCGGCGTTGGTAAACTATATGGTATAATAATGCTTAATTTTTAATTATTTGTGTTGTTTTAACAGATAGCATTACGGTGGAATATTGAACGGGGATGTACAGTTATACCAAAATCAGTAACACCTAATCGACTTCGTGAGAATATAGATGTATGTATTCAAATTTTCAAGAAATGTATAAATATTTTGTCCTTAAAACACAGGGCTAGGTAAAATCTAGTTGTTTGCGTAGTAACGCACAAAAGTGTATTGAAAACTTATCTTTGAGGACTCTAATCAAACCATCAACGTATGCTGTTTGGTTTACATTGTAAGCTGTAAGTTTGGACATTGTAGAGCCTTTTTATTCGATAATTAAGTTTTTTTCAATGGAAGTCCACAGAGTACCTCATAGCACTTGTGCGGGACAATCATTTCTATTGGCAATGGAATCGCATAAAGTGACGTTTCTCCGTAATAACGACGTTCTTCGGGAATATTTTACGTAAACGTTATCGATTTCATTCCGCACAAACCTTAAGAGGTATTGATTACGTGGTACGCTGGCGAGTTCAAAAGGTAATCCAATGGAACTTTCAAAAGTTTCATATTAATACGTGTTTATTTTAACATTCGTTAATTTTTTTTCAGATATTTAATTTTAGTTTGAGTGGTTCTGAAATAAAGAAAATTAACATGCTAGATCGTAATCTGAGGGTTAATACATTCTCTTCGTAAGTACCTAATATCAGTGTAACTAGTTTTATGACATCATTGTTAAAAAAATTTTCTTGGAAAAAAACATTGGAAAAAAGTTTCGTATGGTTCGTAAACTAGATGCTAGAAGCGTATGTGGCGAGAAATCGTAAGGGCATCATCAATTATTTTAAAATATGTCCGCACAGTGACAACGATGAGTGGTTTACATATTACAAATGGTGGTGTTTATACCAGAAGTGATGTTTTTGTGACATATTACATCGCATGCACAAAAGTAGATTGCATATTTCTTCTAAATGGAAAATTAAAAAACAGTGCAAAATTAAATTAAACACAACATAAAATATAACAAGCATTTTTGCAAAGAAATATTATGACCATAAATCTTGTTTTTGTTTTCTTTTTAGGGCGTCAAAAAGTCCTTACTACCCATTTCATGACGAATATTGAAAAAAAGGAAGTAAAAAAATTAGAAGACAGATTTTGAAGATTTTACGTTTTAGAATGTAAATTAATACTAAATGTTCTGAAGCAAACTGATGCGTTTGCGGATTTCTTGCGTGAAATTTTAATGCGAGATTTGTTTCCTCTCTGATGCCACGAGCCGTACAATAAATGCGTCATCTTCAACGTTTAAAGTACAAAGGATTGCCTGTGTGTGTAGTCTGTTTTAATACATTATTATTGTTAGTAACAACTATTTGTTCGAGTTCCAACAACAAGCAGAAATTGTGACTTGCGTTTTTTTTTTTCTTTTACTGTAAAAACAATGAGGGGCGGCTAGACAGGGAAAATATTTCAATCCATTTCTACCATGTCGGGCTTAATTAATAAATAGAATATCATTCCTGTAGTAAAAAAAAATAGCAAGGAAATAGAAGAATTTGTGAGAAGAAAACAGTATTTTTGAATGGAATTCCCCAGAGCTCCACGTGATTTGATACCTCAAAGCATCTGTGCGGGTCAATTATTTCTATTGGCAACGGAATCACATTAAGTGACGTTTTCTCGTAATAACGTTATCCATTTCATTCCGCACAAACGTAAAGAGGTATTGATCACGTGGTACGCTGGCGAGTTCCAACAACTTAGTAATCCATTATTCCACAGTTGTAATTTCGAATATGAATTATAACGACAAAGACAATACGCTTAATATGCCGTAGTAAATAACATTGACAGATTGAAGTAAATGACATGACACTTGAATATATCCCAAAAATAATGTTGTGAACTTGTGAATATGCTCACATAAGCCGAATTCAACAGCATTGTATTTATACATTCCGTAGACAATGACGTGACACTTAAATATACTGAAGACAAAGACATGTCACGTCAACACACCGTTGAAATAGCCTGAAACTTAGATGTGTACATAAGTAAATAATATGATATTCAATATACCGTAGTCAATAACATGACATTAGAAAATACTGCAGTCAATGACGTAACATTTAAACTATACAATAGTCAAACACATGGCATTTGAACATAACGTAGTATATGAGCTGACATTAAAAATATTAAAGTCAATGATGTGACGTTTAAATTATACCGTAGTCAATAATTTGGCGTTTAAACATACCGTAGTCAATGATGTGACGTTTAAATATACTGTAGTCATTAACCTGGCGTTTAATTATACCGTAGTCAATGACGTGACGTTTAAACATACCGTAGTCAATGACTTGACGTTTAAATTATATCATAGTCAATAACATGGCGTTTAAACATACCGTAGTCAATAATATGGCGTTTCAAAATACCGTAGTCAATGACGTAGCGTTTAAATTATACCGTAGTCAATAATATGGCGTTTAAATTATACCATAGTCAATAACATGGCGTTTAAATTATACCGTAGTCAATAATATGGCGTTTAAACATACCGTAGTCAATGACGTGACGTTTAAATTATACTGTAGTCAATAACGTGGTGTTTAAACATACCGTAGTCAATGACGTGACGTTTAAATTATACCGTAGTCAATAACATGGTGTTTACACATACCGTAGTCAATGGCGTGTCGTTTAAATTATACCATAGTCAATAACATTGCGTTGATACATACCGTAGTCAATGACATGACATTTAAATATACCGTTGTCAATAACCTGGCCCCAGTTACCCAATCATTCCTTTAGTTGAGTGTTTACTCAACTCAAATTGGAGAAATTTTCAATGTCAATTTTTAAGACATTAGACAGTTAAAACTGAATATAATCTGATATATTTTAATTGTTTCGTGCAAGTTTATTAAACAAAACAAAATATTGACGCATGAAACTGAAATTTTTAAAATATTGATGAGAGAAAATTAGGAATATTTGAGTTGAGTGTACACTGAAGTATACACCGTTGTCAATGACGTGACATTTAAATATATCGTAGTAATGATTTGAGTCTTACAATATGCCACATTTTCTTACTTGACAACTTTTATATGTAGGGTTGTTAATATATCCGTTATTTGTTACAATTTCATCGTATTGTTTCATATTGAAATGTTGTTTGTAAATGTGTATTTAATAAAAATATTGTAATTTTTTATTTACATTGTTACAATTTCAATTGTTCTTGTTCTGTTGTTCTCAAATTCATTTCTGCTTTACTGTCTCGTCATAAATTAATTAACAGGAAATGTAGAGCTCGAAGAAATGCAATTTCTATTATATCTACTCCCCTTCGTTGAAAATCTTAACGCGCCGAATACGAACAATAGGCGTCATGTTACTTACTGTGAAATTGGCTCAGGTGTCTTGGAAGATTTCTACGCCATTACATATATGAACATCTCCAATTAAACCGAAGATTGCCAGTAAACTTTCTTTTCAATATCAAAAGTATCAGGAGGTGTAGAGCCCAGATCTTATAACATATACCACTCCCTTTAAAAGACCCAAAAATTAGAGGCGTCAAGTTATTTACTATGAAATTGGCTTAGGTTTGTGTAAAGATTTCTACGTTACCGCTCTATGAACATCTCCTATTTAATTCGAGATTGATAGCACCTTTTTTTCCACAACAATGAAATTAGTCAGCCCTTTTTTTAATTTTGTTTTCTCGCAAGTTATTTTACTTTTTTAATTATTAAAATTGAAAATTGGAACTAGAAAAAATAGTCATGATATATTTCATGTTTTAGATCTTGAAGGCCGCTTTCTAGTATAATTTGTCAAAGTCGTTGTCGTTCATATATAATGAAGGTATGATTTTGTATAGAAATGTCATAGTTGATCTAATTCACTGCGTAAATAGCCCTTTTCATGAATATAAGTTTAAATATTTGTAAAGAAATCTGGTAGAGATATATGAAAAACTGATAGGTATTTAAATATCTGTCTATTATTAATACTTCTAAACATGTTTAACATTAAGAAGCTGTTAAAAAATTGACAAATTTGAGCTGATATTTTGACCCTCAATTTAAATTTATAATTAAGTTAGTATTTGAATGTGTATTTGCGTTTTCAATAAGTATCAAATGTTGGACAATAGAATGCTGAAACATGATCCTGCTACCTACCCAAATTATGCAATAAATTTGTTTAAATACATTCTCACCATTGAGATCAGTTTTACAGGTTCATTTGAAAACTGTCCTTAACAACATTGTCAAAAGTAAATTTGATTTTAAAATCGAATGTTTAAAAATTATGTGAATCTCAGTAAGTATTGTTTCACATGTTCATTGGTCCCTTTTATTGAGGACATCAGAATGGATGCCATCTCTTTAAGGTAAGTAGTGTTTTTATTTTTATTTTTATTTATTTTTTAAATTTATTATATATATATATTAATTTTCTTTTTTAAGTTTTCATTCTGCATTTTGATTATTACAACATTATAGTGAAGTTTAAACTGCTGTCAAATTAAGAGGGTTACACTTTAAGCTTCACTTTACTAAAACGAACGATTTTACCGCACCGGTGGCTAAGTTGTAGAGTGGCTGCCACTAAAGCGGGAAATCGTGATTCGAACCACGGTCGGATAAAATATAAAACGTAAACATTTGAGATAATGCCTCCAGCACTCGTCATAAAAAGGATAAATTATCAACTACCCCGTGACAATGTAAAGTGACTGAGGAATGGTGTGCTTGTCTGTGGCATTCTGAGTCGGTGAGCTAGCACCTTGACAAAAAAAGTCGCAATGTTTGAGTCCCAGTACATAGCAGTCTATTATACCATCGTATATATACACTCGCTTGTTCTTTGATTAATTCTTTAAACTTTAAATACTTGCTTTCGTCTCAAATGTTGCCGATTCAACGTTAAACAATATTACAACAGCTAAACTTACCAACTTATTTTATAACTTCCGCCCGTCGTTCTAGTATTTAGTCGCTCTATATATCGGGTCATTCAAACGTGTTCTGGAATCATCCGTGTACATGTGTGCACGATAGCAGATGGGGGTTTGTAACGATTATTAGGATAAATAAGTCATCGATTTACTCTTCAAGAGTATTCTTACCACACCACTGGTCTCGCTTTATCAAAATCTTCAGTGATCTATTTGATAAGAATTCTTTTTTTTACTGTGAATAAAGGGTGATTTTGTATGAAAAATTATTATTACTATTATTACATGTATTATTATTATTATTATTATTATTATTATTATTATGTTGTTGTTGTTGTTGTTCTCGTCGTCGTCGTCGTCGTCGTTGTTGTTATTCTCATCATTGTATTTTAGTGGCCTGTGTTTTTATTACTTTACAGTTAAAAAAAAACAAATTGGACTTAAGTCGGTATACCGAGCCATGCGATTTTATATGGGTGTCGGTAAATATACTCCTAATTTAGCTGTTCAGGGTGATATGGGTTGGAGACCACCATCTGTTAAACAATGGTCAAATGTGTTTAGACACTGGTCTAGATTGTGCAAAATGAATTTTAATGGATTAAATAGCAAAATTTTTAAATGGTCAAATTTGTATGGTTTTAAACGTATAAAAAAATTGGTGTTTTAGAGTGTTCAATTAATTTCAATCTATTGGTTTTAATGAATATTTAAATATTGACATATATCGTTCTAACAGTATTACCAATATGATTGAAGATGTTTTGTTTGAAAATTTTAAGCATGATTGGTATGTTAAGCTTTTATCGGATAAACAGGTTAAGCTACGTTTTTATAAGATTTTTAAATTTGATTTTTGTACTGAAAAGTTTTTAAATTGTAAAATGCCTGGGAAATATAGATCGGCCTTCTCGAAGTTTAGATGTGGTGTTGCACAGTTAAGAGTTGAAACAGGCAGATATGAAAGTTCAACAGTCGAAGATAGGGTGTGTTTTAATTGTAATAATATTTTAGAAGATGAAAAACATGTTCTTTTAGAGTGTCCATTATATGATAGTTTTAGACAAACGTTATTTTTAAAAGCAAGGTCTTTCGATAACCATTTTTTAAGTAGAACTGATCAAGAGAAGATTAGATTTTTATTTACCAATGAATCATTGTTTTATTATACTGCCAAAACCTGTTATGATATTTTAATGAAAAGGAAATGTGTTTTATATAAATCTTTAAATTAGTGTGTACTTTTATAGGATATGTATATATATTCCCTCTTAATGAATTATATATTAATTAATGCAACTTGTTTTAATGTAAATAATTTTATGTATAGTCTCTCAAAACTGTTTTTAGAGTGGCTCTAAGTAACTTATTCGATTTGAAATTTTATGTATACTTATTTATTTGCTTGAGGTGAGACTCTAATAAAATCTATGTTATGTTATGTTATGTTATGTATGTTATGTTATGTTATGTTATGTTATGTCATGTCATGTCATGTCATGGCATGTCATGTCATGTCATGTTATGGTATGGTATGTTATGTTATGTTACATTTTAATTGTAAATCAAAATCATTAGACTCAATTTTGTCATTGGGACCATTGTACATCAAAAGTATAAAAGTTTTAGAATTTATTGTTAGCTTTTACGATGTATGGCCATGGATTGTATAAAATATTAGATTGTTTTAGCCTTCCAAATGTACTTAAAAACACCGTTGAATATCTGTGTCATAATTCCTCTGTGTATGGTCTCTAACTCTAATTTTATAAACAGTTCTCTTTTTACTCAACATACATGTATTTGAAGTAAACGTCATTCCAAATTTGATTATCCAATTTTGTTCTATCAAGAGATTGTTTAGATTTGGTCAAGGTTTTTTAAATGATAATAGTTTTAGTTTTATGAAATTATTTGTGATGAATTTATTTAAAGATAATAAAAATCTTGTTTCAATAATTTCTATACTCACAAATTAAGACTTAAGTCCGTATTGAATTTTCTTTTCTTAATTTTCATTGATTTCAACTAAAGGTTTCTTTCTGTATGCAGACATACAGTATTATTATTGAAATTTGTAAAAAAAAAAAAAATAATAATAATAATAAATAAAAAAGAAAAAAATAAAAGAAAAAAATTCGTTTTCGTATGTATAATAGACAATTATTCAGAACTGACACATATTGTACCGTGTAACTTGCAAAAGAATTTGAAGTAATTTGGTAAATTGTCCTTGTCCAAATTCAACAAAAGAAAAAACGCTAATTATAGTTGAACCAAAACTGCGTAAGATTACTTTTTTTCACAGTAATTCGGTTACATTTTCAAGACTACGTTTTGTAACATTGATAAAGTTACGTATACTAACTAAACCACGATCAGAAATGCTTTACGCTCGGTGTGACGCATGTAAAATTTCAGCTTCTACAATTAAAAAAATGGTCTTATTTGCACATCATATGGCAATTCATTATCCTTCCTTAATTGCGTATTTATTCTGAATTGCATCACCAAAAAAGAATAAGAAATCTATCTTCTCAATCATTTTAATTATATTTACCCCAGTTTATTCACTGGGATATGCGTGGTTTCTTTCATTCTTTCTCTGTTTTTTTTTTCTTTACATATGTAAACCATGATCTGTTCTGCGCATCTTAAAGATCTAAGGCTTAAGTACCTGCAGTGGATATATATGTGGATAATATATATAAATATACTCTCTCTCTCTCTCTCTCTCTCTCTCTCTCTCTCTCTCTCTCTCTCTCTCTCTGTGTGTGTGTGTGTGTCAGATTGGTAAAAATACAGAAAATATATGTAATTCAGACCATTACTGTTTCAACCATTTCACCAGTTTGTATAATAAAATTTATCATAGATGTTATAAAGGAAATACCGAGTGTAAATCAAAATCCATCATAGTGTAGTCTAGGTCTTAACTCTAAAATACACCGATTTAATGTTCACTAAATACATGTAACATAAAAATAAGGCACTAAGTGTTTTGGCATTTGTTCCTATTTTCAGAAATTTCTGATATAAATTTGATTTCCGTTTGAACTCCTAGTACAACATGTATACAGATAACAAGAAGTACAATAGGGTAAGTAGAACTAATTATAACAAAATTTAAAAGTTTTTTCACACCATATCTTTGTAGTGCAATTCAGGATTTTAAAATCGTCATTGGTTCAAATGTTACGTATGTGGTATTTATATCTCCTTAACCCTTACTATACAGCTGTATTGAACAAAAGTGAAAGGCTGACCGTTTAGTGGATAACTCATGCAGGTGTCAGAAATTAAAACATAGATAAACATCATTTTCTGGAGTTTAAATTGATGCAAGATACATTGGTTGATGGATTGATTGATTGATTGAATTGGGTTTTACCTCGAAGTCAAGAAAATTTAACTACTGTCGAGACGTCACTAACTTTAATGTAAGTGACAGAAATTGTTTTGACCTTTGCAGTGCGCTCAGTGAAATGTGCAGGGAGGGTTCCCTTATGTGCCATGCTTACCGTGCCTCGGGGCATCGGTTTTTGAGGCCTTCTCCGAAGGATTTGTTTGTGACTTTCGTCTCTAAATGCCGAGTGTTTGGTGAAAAAACAGTTTTTACCTGTATTCTATATTTAAAAAGTTTCATTTTCATTCCATTCTCTGTGTGGTAACTTCGATACTTAATTTTAATTTGAAAAAAAAACACTCAAAATTGTATTTTACATGTACATCCTTTATCTGATTTACTTGCATTTTGCATTTTTAATAGTAAAGGCAACATCGATTTTTGTTTAAATCAGTACATATGTGTTTTGGGGTATTTGTCAATTGGTTTGCATCCAGTGACATTCATTTTTTTTGTTAATACAAGAGTTGCACAAAAAGAAATGATCGAAAAATTACTTGTTGTGTGATAATTTTTTAGGATGGTTACAGGGCGATGATCATGTCCAGAAATACGCATTATGGCCATCACAGACAACTTCCACCAGTAGATGATAGAAGAGAAATAATAATTCCACCTTGTGCCCACTGTTTCTATCTTCAAGAGGAAGTTGAAAGGTTAAAGGTCAAGTTACAACAAACAAGACCAAATAGCTTTGGCATACCACCATCATCACCGGAAGTGGATCCGGGTCAAAGACGATATCCCAAAAATCATAAAACTTCGTCGTCATGGTATTTATACTAATGAATATATATACCAGTATATATATACTATATTCCATTTTATTCAGTGTGTCATGAATATTACGAATATAAAACATATGTATATTTCTTGTTTTGCACATTGTGCCATGAAGTGCCACGATGTATACCGGCAAATTACAGTAGTTACATTTTTCTACTTTCACTTTATCGCGAGACTTTATCTTACTGTCTTATGTCTGTCTTTGAAGAGTGGACAGATAAAACAAATAGCAATGAAATGACAACAAAAAGACAAAGAATTACACGTATTTCATGAAAATGGCGATACTTTTTCCCAGACATGTATGGTAGCATAATTTTCGAATTTTAGTCTGAATTATGGTTTGAAACTAGTCAATTTTCAGTGTGAAAAGGGGATAATTAATGTCTATGCTTTGAAGACATAGAAATACACTGTACAAGTGTCAGTAAGAGCACTCCCGCGTTTTAATAAGAGAGGTACTCTATTACATCCACAGAGTGTCTTTTATTGCTCTTATATATTTTAAGTACCCGGAGTCATGTGCAATTTTTTTTTTTTTTTTTTTTTTTTTTTTTTTTTTTTTTTTTTTTTTGTAAATCAAGATATGGCATATGACACTGTTGCAAACAGTTCATTACATTACTATATTTCATCTTTAACATTGGAAAATTCATAGGCAAACTCAGTGGGCAAACACTCCGGATATAATGACAACCAGGCGGCCTGGGGATTCGCCCAGATTAAATCCGGGCAAAGAAATGACAAATGAAGTAGAAGGATTAACAAGAGAGATTAACAGATTAAAGAAAGAGCTGTTGGCACGTGAGGCAGAAATTAGACAGTATAGAGACAGTAATAAATCATTAGTTACTACAACGAAAGATCCATGGGCAAGGTCAAATGATAGGTAAACATATCTAAATATGTGTTGTAAAAATCAGCTAATCCAGGGGTGGTCAGCGGTTTTTTTGGAGATTGAAAGTTTTCTGGGTATATTTTACAATAATGCACAATTATGACATATAATAAAAATGTTTATAAACCCAAATGGTTGATATATTATTAACATTTGTTTTATTGAACCATAATTCATTCATTGAATAATTCCGACTGGATTTCGTTCACATCCGTTTGCCTATTTTTAGTTACAATGCTGAAGTCTTTTCCTGTTTTGCTCCATGCTTTGCAAACACTGATAGATAAGTTTACATCCTTTAAGTGGCGATACAGAATTTGTAAAGCTTATATTTGCGATAAGCGGACTTTACAAACTTTATCATATATGGATTCGGACCACGACGGTACGAGATGCTAAAATAATCTTACTTATCCTTACAGTGCAATTATAAAATCTCTCTCACACTTGTCTGTCTGTCTATCTATCTATCTATCTATCTGTCTGTCTGTCTGTCTATCTATCTATATATCTATCTATCTATCTATCTATAATTTTTTAAATCTTGATCTTGTAATGTTTAGAGGTGGTCAATCTAGGGGAGGTCAATCAAAAGGTAATTCCATTCAGGGAGGTCAACAATCGGACAATTCCATTCGACCCTGGAAGATTGCGGAACTATATTCTTCTTTATATGACACAGAATGGCAAACAGCATTTAACAGTATGAAAGCGTCGGAAAAACAAGAAGAAGACACCATCCATACTTTACTTAATATCCTAACGGTATTCAAGTTTATTTTTCAGTTTTACGGACTAATTATGAATGTCAGAACTCAACAGACTGCTTATTGTGATATATGAACTTTGCAATTACAACTTTTCTGTCTCCTGAGTTGCATTGGCTGTAGGGAAGTACATGATTTTCAATTTCTACCGTAATGAAATATTGTGGAATTAGTCACAGCGAAAAACATAACTATTTCATTTTCAAATCGTGATCAATTCTTACAAAAGATCTTTTGGAAAAAAGGAAGTAAAACAATAGTTTCCTTTATCCTGTTGAATAAAATTGAAAAAAATTAAAGTAAACAACTATTTGAATTAAGAAAATAAAAATGGGAAAATATATACAGATTTGATCATCTTGATTTGAACATATTTCGCCCCTCAGTTTTTTAATATTAAAATTCCTATCTTAGAAAATATCAAGAAACACCAATGTGAATTTATATTGATAATCGTTTAAGCTTGTTGTATGTAAAATTTTAATTTTTATGAAATAAAAACATTCGAAATTCGGCACATGAAAATTTGCAAATCTTACACACGAGTTTCTTTGCTAATTAATAGTACTCTATTTGCCAGTTTAGAGATTTAAAAAAAAAACTTTTTCATTACTGTTTATATTATTATTTAAATTTTATTTTATTTCCATATATTTTTTATTTTATTTTATTTCTAAACAAGCTATCATATGAATACTGCACGATTAAATCGGACGAACAGCTAGAAGACATAATAAATGGAAGTCTGTTTTCTAACAAAGTAGGTTGTATTTTGCAAATTAACAGTGAAGTAATAGTATGTATAGGATTTTTAATCTAGTCAATTTCACTTTTATCAAGTAGCTTAGTTTTTAAATGGTTAAGAAAGCCGGAGTACCCAGAGATAACCAATCACCTTTCAGTGAACGAGGTGACCTTTTTCACTCGGTTAATTAGGAAGTGTCCATTTGCGGTATGCGCCTAAACAATATACAAATATTCAACTGAAAAAAATTGTCGTGAAGTTACTAACATATCTCTGTATCTGTTAGTGAAAATCCCCAGCAACTGACTGTAACTAACTCCGTAAATACGCAAAATTCAAAAATTCAAAAATCAAACTAATCACCTCAAAATTAACATGTTATAAATCGAACACATGTATTTTTAGAAAAATATGATTGGAATAATGTATAGCTTTAAAAATGTCATTTAAGTACATGTTTTTCGATTTGTCATAAATTCGGTTCAACTTTTATCTTTAATATAAACTTTTTTCATGTTATTTCCTCTAGTTACTAAATTGTCATGGCTTTAGGTGAATATATTGATATCGATTTATGTGATCTACAGAAATAAGTCACTATACTTTCTTTTAATAAACTAGAAGGCAAACAGACCATCTACACAGACAGCGAAAACCGGACAGCAAGAACAACAAAAGATGTTGATCGTAGAAGATGCAAAAGAGTACAGGAAGAAGATTGCTGATACTACCCTCCCTTATATACAAGAGGTAATTGTAATCACTCGTCCAAAATTGGCTGATTCTTCCCGAATCATTGACTGATTCATCCTTGACGGCAATGACGTTTTTCCCGAGGTTGGACCGAGTGCAAAAAATAATTTTATGGTCCCATATATCTTCTTAAATAAACAAATAAATACATTGTAAATAAATAAAATTTAGCATTTTGTCTTTAAAAATAATCAGGTGAAAGAAATACAATCAATAAGGCTATCATATCATTAACGATTGGTTATTTTTTAATGCCCACTACACAGAGCCAAGTTTTGCCCCATAAATGCAATATTTAGGGTCATTTTTAACGATATGCACTAACCGCTGCTGCATTTTGTTAGGTACAGTGCTTCTGTTTTGTCACCGCATGCTGCAATAACATTAATTTAAAACTCTTTCTCATTAAATCTTGATTGTTGCAATGTTTCTTTTTTCTCTTTACAGGCCTTTATCAAAGAGAAAATTCTAAATAATACAAAATTGAACGTCAAGCTTTCAAACCAGGGGATAAAAGAATACATAGACAAATGTGTCAAGGTCACGTGGTACATGTGTTTGCAAAATCCAAAAATGATTCTTGAATCAACAATATAACAGTTTGGTCATTTTGATAAGGATTTATATAGGTACTATAACACAACGGGAGAACGTTATAATTTCGTTGTATGGCCAGTATTAAGAGCTCATACTGGAGGTAAAGTGTCCGTTTCAGGTGTAGCTGAGGCAGCGAGTGAACGTTTGTTACGAAATGCAAACATTATCAGAGATAGCCCAACACGGTAACCAATGGTATTTTCATAAGTGACACAAATTGCAGTAACAAAACATTGATGAAGTACGTCTATTATAAATACCGCAGGCATATGAAACTTTAAACACAATAACCAAGGATACTAAGTAACCATTCGTTACTCATAAAAATATCACAAAAGCAATTAAAACGGGAACCAAACATGCAGAACATCAGCAACGCCAAAAAATTGCAAAAAATACAGATCAGGAAGTACAAAAAGCCATTCATTTGTGACGGAATTGTCATCAGAGACAATAACTCATTGCAACCAAGGATATGGTCAATATAAATCAAAGATCATCAGAAAGTTTAAAAATTTATCAAAGATGAGCTTCTTCATCAGAGGCAAACAAACACAGTTAATAAAAATACCGTTTATAAGTTACGCAAACATTATCAACGACAGCAAAACACATATCTAATGAAACCAATCATTTGTAACGAAAAAATCATCAGCGATAGCAAAACTGATATTTAAATATGTCGTTCATTACTGGCGCAAACGTCATCCGCAATGGCTAAAGATACTGTTCATTACTTGCGCAAACATCATCAACGACAAAAAACCACAGTAACTCAAGATACGTTCAATACTGACGCAAACGTCATCAGCGACATCAAAGCACAATAACTAAGGATACAGTCCATTTCTAACGCAAACATCATCAGAGACAACAAAACACCGTAGCTAAGGATACCGTCAATTACTGACGCAAACATAATCAACGACAAAAAAACACGGTAACTAAAGATACCTTTAATTACTGACGCAAACAAACACTGTAAAAATTATATAGCTCATATGTAATGGAAGCATCATAAATGATACCCATGATACCACTCATGATAAGTAACCTAAACTTTATCAGCGACAACATAACATTGTTACTAAATGTACCGATCATTAGTGACATAAATATTAGCGACAACAAAATAATGTTGTTAAAGTGACAGTTAGTTATTGAGTGAGTTTTACAGTGGCGCATGATCATCATCACGGTAGCTAAACAGACCTTAACATAGTATCGCAAATCTTCATCAACGACAACGACATACAAATTTATTATCGGTAATGTTTATGAACCACAAAAACCGGATAGAGAATAAAGCAAGGACATCAAAAATAAGAATTAAACATTAGCCTGGCGTGACTTTACACATTTCACTAGAGACAGCAGACAATGTAACTAAAGAAATCGCTATAAAATGTTATATATTGTTTTAAGAGAGTTCTTGTCCTTATTGTTCTTACTGTAGTAGTAAAAAGGGCTTTAAGTGACTTCTCGATACAGTGTTGTAAATATTTTTGAGTTGTGTCCAAAGTCCCGAGTTTTAACATCTCTTAACATGTGTTTTGTTTCTTGATTCTTGTGGTGTGTCCGCGTTTATTCTTAATTTTGAAAATTATTGCTTTGATACATCTCTACAACTTATCCCATCTCCCAAGTCAAGACCAGAGGGACTGTGAAACTGTAAACTTAAACATGTTACCATCGTCTACTTATGTTTATTTCTGCAATGACTACACACCTGGTCGCATGGGTCGAATGGTAGGCCCTTATTGGTCGGCTTGGTACCATTATGTTTGATTGAGTGGTCTGTGATGTTTATTTTTGACATTGCTGGCGAGTGTACTATCACTCTAAAGGTCGCCGTAACTGTTCATTTGTACAATGCAGATCAGCAACACTTCTACATTAACGCACAAAACGAAATTTTGGTAAGCTTATTCCTTGTCTCGTCACGAAAAGCTGACGTAAAACAACATTAACCAACCAACCGTTGCCACGAAAACTGAAAAAATGTGAAAAAAATAATTTACTCTATTTTTCGTACACAATAGTGCTTTAAACTTTATTTTTACAGTATTAATATAAGCCATGAGTTGAAATGCATTTAGAGATTCAAAGCACACACACCGTTGTCATGGAAACCGACAAAATATTTAAAAAAATCCACGATAATGGCAATTTGACAGGATTGTTACAAACCATAAGTAATGTGCATTCAAGGTTCTATGTTTTTTATAAAACTATCGTTGTCATTGTTTGATGGGTTCTTATAGAGCTGTTATTATTATTATTATTATTATTATTATTATTATTATTATAAATTTAGTGATTCAGTATGACTTGCTATGAATCTATGAATAGACAACCCATCAAAAACAATGTAAATTAATCAAAATAAATAAGGTTTAAAAATTTTTATATATTTACATTATATTAAAAAAAACAGTTACAATTACTATATTACAGAATAAGAAAATTATAGATATATTAAGTATGTTTGTTTAATTATTTAATTTAAGATCAAGTTGTCTCTAAGTCTTTTATAGTTAAGGTAATCTTAATTCAGTTTAAACGGTTTTGTATTTGTTCAGCTGATTAATAAAAGCCAATACTTCATTTAAATTCTCGAGAACATTTCATTACAACAAAATTCGGTATTGTATAACAAAGTATAAAAAAATGTTTTACATCTAAAATGTAACATTATACAAAGACAATGCAGCATCTCTTTAAACAGGTAAGATAACTCTATATTATTCTGTAAAATCGCAGCTCATACAGATTTATTCACCAATTCAGTGTCAAAAGACAAGGAAATTCTGTCTCAAAGGTACCACTGCGGTAGCTCGGTTGGTAGAGTCCTCGCACTGTTAGTGGGAGATCGTGGGTTTATATCCCGACCGGGTCTGACCCAAGACTTGAAAGTGTGTAGTGACCATTCTTTCGCCAAGCACTCGGCATTACGAAATAAAAGTCAGAGTTGTTTCGGATGGGAACTTAAAATAAACGAGGTCTCGTGTCACGGCAGGTGTGGCACGATAAAGAACCTACGCAGAATGAAAATACACAGAATAACTTAAATAGAACATAAAGATCAAAGTAACAGGACAACATAACATAAGCTTGATCATCTTTATTTTGTTCAAGATTAAATAGGTAACTTTAATTTTTCTCTGGATATCGTCTTTTTCCATTTTATTACAGCCAACCAAAACAAATTAAAAAGTTATACAATCTAATGACTGTTATTACCTATATTTTCTGACATTCTTCCAAAAGTATGCTATACCTTCAGAGTCTTGAACACATGGTTCAAAAGCATTAAAGTAAGTGAGCACATGTTACACCATATACATGAATTTCATATAATACCCTTGGCCTCTTTGTCTAAAAATCCACCTAAGTGGAATTATAGCTTAAAATGTATCCATTTAGATAAAATATTCTTTATAAAAAATAAAACAAAAACATTTCTAAATCACAATCACAATCCCCCCCCCCCAAAAAAAAATAATAATAATAATAACTTTGAAAACTGGCCAGTTTAGTGAACATGTGAACTTTCATCAAGATAGCGAGGCTGGGTAAGTACCTATTGTCTAGCTAGCTGCACTTGTCACGTGCAAAATCAAATTTGAGAATGAAAGGAACATGGTACTATGGGAAGTTAAATAAATTTATTATAAGTCTGGATACAATGACTTAATATTTATGAAAAAAATTGTATTGACGGCCGTAAAACTTTTAAGGGCCTTGATTAGTCCAGGGTTGCAATATCCTTGAGTCAACAATTTAATTGTAAGCTTCGTTGTAGAAAGTCCCCGTATTAGGAACAAGCTCTGCCATACACTATTAACTGTGAAACACACACACCATATGCAGGAGAAGCAGGAATATTACTGTAAAGAAACGGAAAGTTGCAATCAAGTGTGTCGTATAGCTTCAGTTGTAACATTTTGTGGGTATTATAATTGAGGTTTAAGTCCAATGAATATAATGAAATCAAATCACATATAAGTACACATGTACTGTATATATAACATACTCTGTTCTCTACTGTTATGGTATGGAGTTGAAAATGTATTGTAACTTTACTATTTAATAAAGTGTCTGGTCATTTAGTGCCCTCCTGTTACACATTACATTATTTTTTATTTATACATCAGGATAGGTATAGAGCAGTTACTGTTGAAAGAAGAACAGCACCGGTCACTTCACCAGGATGTAAACAATGTAGTAATTTGTACGAAGAACTAGCTGCTATTACAAGAAAGTTGGGCAAATTACACCACCCAATGTTACCGGAAATTGATACACCTCGGTACAGGAGAGAAAGAAGCCCTTGGTAAGTTGACAGTATGTAAAAATGGTTGTAAAAATCAATAATAGATAAATAAAATAGTTTTTAAATCAAAATAACTTTAAACGTTTGTAAGTTTTTTTAAAAACGGCTATCAAATAAAAAACAGAAAGAATATAAAATACTTAACAAAATTATTAAACTTTAGAGTATATTCATCTTCCGGTAAATATAAAAACTTCAAAGCATATTGGTTATATAAATATAACACATTGTTAATTAACAAAACGTAAAAAATTATTCGATTTCCTAATAATAAAATTATACGCGTTTGTTTTATTTAAAAAAAAATCTGAAGAGTATTGTACATTGGATGCAAGCAAACTGTAATTGTGGCCGCTAGAGGTGTGTGTGTGTGTGTGTGTGTGTGTGTGTGTGTGTGTGTGTGTGTTTATTTTCTATTCATATTTACAGGCAAACACAATGGAACAGTGAACCAGACATATTGCAGAATGTATCCAGGGAAGTTATTCCTTCTGTGTCGCGCGAAACATACCGAAATGATAAAGAATATTCTGACCTTTATACTGCCATTAAAAAGCTGAAACAAGAGTTGACTGCAAGAAACATTGAAATTCGCCAGCTAAGATTCATGATCAGCAAGAACAAACCAAAGAAAGATGCATGGGAACAGAACACTCAAAGGTAACACACACACACACACACACACACACACACACACACACACACACGTGGGTGTGTATCAGGTTATTCAGTGAGC